>JAVTVY010021744.1:0-93473 GCA_036873755.1 Hanleya hanleyi
GGATTATAGAAGTCCTCAGTGTCGCGATTCCAGGGGCCAGGTTCTTCGAACAGCATAAGAATGCCCTTCATGCTGCGAGCGGGCACGTTCAGGTTGATGTTCCAGAGAGTGTCAGACTTGTTACGTGTCAGTTTGCGGTGGCGGAGCACCCTGTCGTAGAGGATGGCTAGGCGTCCTGCATACTGGGTTCGGATCAATCTAGCGAGATCATTCTGCGTGACCATTTCGAACTCCAGGCAGATGTTTTCAATATTGTAACTGGCGGCTTCATCATCCTCTGCGACGATCACGCGACTGTAGTCGTTGAATGTCAGTTCGTACTCCAGACGATCACCAAGCGCACTCTGGTAGAAAGGCATGTGGCTGTTCAGCAACTCGAAGTCAAGCGGGACAAAGAAGCGGTTGCCGTATGCCCGCGCTATGGCTTTATCTGTTTTCTTGTTTTCAGCATCGGCGGCACCAACCCGAAGCTTTGTCGTGTTCTGGGTTCTGCCAGTATCTATACCCTGGTAGGCTGCATTATCGCGCTCGTTGGCTGTTTTCCACAGGTCGCGATAGGAGTAGTATACGTCGGAGTCGTCAATGCTCATAACCTCATTGCCGCTGATTTTGATTGTTGTCTTCCTTATGATTGCGCGGCCCAAATTCTTAACCACGGTTCGATTCACGTCGGATGATTTCAGCTCGATGATGAAGGCGAGGCGGGCGGTCCCCGGAACGATAACATCGTTCGCTCCGAGATTGGGAAATCGCACCAGTAGCTGTTGGTTCTGATCGATAGTGCTGGGGTTGTTTGTGATCACAACTGCCTGGCGAACCCCCTTGATCCCAAGTGGCTCACGAAGTCTGCGGTAGGGATTAAGCTTGCGACCGTATTGTGAAGAAGCCATCTTGTTGAAGTGATAAGCTGTGTCTATTCAATATGGCGGACTATTCAATATGACGGACTATGATGTTGATACCGGCCGTCTCGACGAGACAGAAACGAGGGACGAGGAAACGGACGATGTCGATTTGTCAACAGACAGAGTGGGCCCTTCGGACGCGCAAGCGCAGGAAGGTGAGCGCTCTGTCTCTCTTCAGCGAGAGATAGTCCAGACAGCTGTCGATGACTACTACAACTACCAGGCAGAGAGGGGGCTTACTCCTAACCTAGGTAGGGATTACTCGAGGTTTGAACTCACGATTGACGGGAAGCTGCGCCTTGTGGCTTACCCCAACTTGGACTTAATTAACCTTCGTACAGGCCGACCTCTCTCCCTGTACACGGTAGCTGTGGTGCGTGGCGGTAGCAACGCGATTCGGAATGAACTAGGGTTTACAGACTGGCGCAGACAGTCATCGAAAATGCTGCCCCTCAGGCTGTGGTAGCTCTACAGACAGCGAGCGAAGAGCTTGGTGGGGCTGCAGCGGCGGTCGAAAGCGTTGAACTCCAGGACCTCGACGGAAGAGCCAAGGTAGCCACAGACGCTGTTCAGAAAATGGAAACGGCCTTCTCGGACGCGCAAATCGATGAAGTCCTCGGCACCATGAGCGACCCCCCTTTAAATCTCCGAGAGCTGCGTGGGCTTGACAAAGCCCTCCAGACCATTCGGGGCGAGCTAACCAACAACCTGGCCAAGCTGTCAGCATTGGATGACCGCATTGCTCTCGAGGAAGGAAAACTGAATGAGACTGACGCAGATGACGCAGACTCTCGAAGGCGCGTCGCGGAGCGTGTTCGAGAACTCAAGGATGAGCGGGCCGCCCGCCTTGAGGCTGCAACTGCCAGTCGGGAGGCTCTTCGCTCACAGATTAACAGAATCCGTGAGACGATAAACCGCGTCCTGAACGAAGACACTACCCTGGCTGAGCGACTTCGCACATTGTTCAGAGAGCAGGGGGTAACCATTGTTAGCATCCTCACTGCGCTGGGCTTAGCCGTGTCCACGCTAGTGCTTGCTTTGACGGGCGGGGGAACCCCGGCCCCAACACCGACTCCTTCCAAGCCAGGCGGGACTGTAAACGAGTGGGTCAAGAAACACCTACACGCCCTCGGCCGAATCCTCGCAAAGCTTGCCGGAAAAGCCGCGGCGTCGCTGCCCGGCATAATTGGGAGCATTGTTTCCTGGCTTCTTAGCCTTATGTCGAAAACTGCTGGATGGCTTGCAGAGAATATGTGGTCCTTGGTTGTTGCGGCTGCGGGTCTGCTTTATGTGGTGACTCGCGACTGGCTAACGAAATAGCCAAATGGTCACCAGCCCAGCTACGATGACACCGACGATGATTGCGGTCTTTTCGTCGTCGTGTTGACTAGCTGGGACCGTGGAAGCAGCAACATCTCGCGAGGAGTGAACCGGCGCGGTGGGAATGGCATGATCCAGCGTCGCGGTCTTGCCACTCGCCGTGGGAACAGCATGATCCAGCGTCGCGGTCTTGCCACTCGACGTGGGAACAGCATGATCCAGCGTCGCGGTCTTGCCACTCGCCGTGGGAACCACTCCTTTTTCTCCCGTATCTCCTTCTGTGTTTGGAGGAGCGACTGCTGCGTTAACGTCCGCGTTCTCGCCAAGTTTTTGATTTTCTGTTGCAACTACGATGTCATTGTTGTAACCGGCGATATGGCCTATGCGGAGCAACATGTCACTGGGCGCCATGTACAGACCGATTCCGAACACATAGTTAACTTTGGAGCCTGCATACTGCAGGACGTCTTGGTAGCGTTTTATCGCTGATGAGAGGTCAACTGGAGAGGAGACCGCATCCTCGATGTTGGCGAGAAACTGCTTCTGCGCGTCAAATGCTGTGCCCTCTCCTAAGATCCGTGTGCGTGTCTGAGCCTGGGCGCCGAGGATGGCCCATACATACGTTCGAATGGAATCATTAACACGCTCGACGCCTGCATGTGTGAAGCCCTCCGATCTGTCCAGCATGAACGTTGTCCACGCCTTGTCAGCCTCCGATCCCTGCGCAATGTAGTCAATGTGAAAGTGTTTTTTCCGGTAAGTAAACGAATGCCAGGTTGGGTCGTACGGTTTTGGAAGTCGCATGTAGCCTGCGTGTGTGGCATAGAAGTAAATCGTTCCTATCCCGCTGTTTTCGCTCTGCTGCTGTCTCCAATCGGCATGCGGCGACACCCCAAACAGATGCGCTCATATGCTCTGCGGTCAAATGGATTGTTAAATGCCGCCCAGGCGTCGTCTTGAGGGAGCGGGGCCTGGATCTCTTTTAAGATCCGCCTGATCTGAAAGTAGACATGAAAGGTGTAGAGGGCCCGGGTGTGGCTAGCAGTTCCTGCGCCAGCGGCTAGGTGGTCGCTCACAGACACGCCGCAGCCGGTCGTGGCGCACCACACGGCGAAATTCAGCTGATCCTGCCAAAACTGCAAGGGATTAGAGCGCCATGCCTGAACAAGCTGGTCGCTTTTCACTTTAGGCAGGCAGTATTTCACAAATACATCAGGAAACTGGGCCGCAAAGCCACCACTTGCTGTGTTCACCAAGATGTCTTGGTGAGTGAATGTCGTCCCAGTAACACTCGTTCCAGCGGTGTATACCCCGCCCGCTTGGTAGGTGGCCTTTGTATTGAAGCTAAACGCGTGTCTATCCATGCGCAATCCTTGCTGGTTTAGCGCTTCGTGTGGCCGGCTACTATGTTTGTAACACTGAGCAACATTCAAAATGGCGCAGCAGTCGACCTTACGCATGCGCTCAAGAACCAAAACGGACAATACAAAGTAGCACTGCTCGAGCTCACTTTCTACCCACTATGGGAGAACATCCCAGCCGGAACTAGCTTCTCTGTTGGCGGAAAGCTTGTGGCTGTCCCTAGCGGTTATTACAATGTCTGTTCCCTTAATAAAGAGGTCTTCAAGCCACACGGGCGGGCCTGGAGATAAACCCTGCCACCGGTCGACTGACGTTGACGACCGACAGTAGCATACAACTGTTTGGCCTTGCGCGGCTCCTGGGATTCTCAAATCCTGACAGTATCCTGACTGGGACAGTGCAGGGCGACAGCTTCCCCACACTAGCACCCCATAAAGAAGTGTTCGCTCACCTGGGTGAGGTGAGCACATCACGCAATCTAGTGGGGAAGGCAGTGGAGACGGCTGGCACAAGCACTGCATACCCTTGTGTGGCCTACCCTTCCACTCTTATCAGAGCTATAGCTGTGACCGGTGAGGGAATAAACTGCGGAAAAACCATAATCCACAGTATAAGCCACTAATATCTGGCCCTATCCCACAGCTAACGTTCTCCCTGTTAGATAGATCAGGTACACTTGTAAAGACTGCTTATCTGAGTGTAACTCTGGGTATCCATGACAACGATGGTTGAATCCGCTGGGCCCAGATGCAGTGATTTAGCCTTAAGCGATCTCGCGGATACCGAAGGGTTTGGCGACGAGGGTCACAATGACCGCGTCTACGGCTTTCAGTTCAAAAACGGCGTATACCATCGAAAGAAACTTACGCCAGGAAGATCCCCGGATCTAAGTTTCAAAGATCTTGAAGATATTAGCGCGGCAAAAACACGGACGCACGTGAGATACAGTGTAGTGAAGAAAGCAGACGGACATTGGACTCTCGCCGAAAGTGACAATATGGGCTGGCTCATTGACCTTGCTGTGGTCGAATCGGGAGTACAGATCGATAAAGTCGGGCTTGTGAGAAAAGTTTTAAATAGAGGTACGGCATTCCTGTCCTATAGTCCGTTTGAAAACAATGTCAAAGTACACCTCCAGGATGGGAAATTCTATATAAAAAGCACTGTTCCTCGAGGGGCTCTAGTAATGAATACGACGTTCCCCGTCCTGACCACTCTTCCTCCAGACTCCACTATCTTTGCTGCAATACTATTACCGCCTGCTCCCGCTCACGACACTTTCGTGGACATACTAACGGATTTCCAAATAAAATGGCAGAATAAGCACGCTGGTGAAGAGTTGCGGATCTTCATTAAACTTAGCGCAAATAAAAGGCCTGTCGCGCATGTGTCGTTAGAGGGTGTAAATACACGAATAGGGAACAATGTGGGCGTGGACAAAATATTCCTAGCTGAAAGCGTCAGCTTAAAAACTCTCAAGGTGATTAACCGCCCCTTGGATACACTTGAACTAGAGATAATTGTCAATAGCATATAGATTTATCATGGGACTATATCCAACATTGGACGAGGCCGAATCCGCGCATGATTACAGGCTAAAGCACATCTGTGATATACAACATGAACTCTCCCAAGATCGTGATTCCCGGTCGAGTTTGTACAAAAAATACCGCAGAGCGGTGAATGCTCTAGATGGCGTTGACGCTGCACTTGCCACAGTGGCTTTGGGCCTCGGCGCAACTGGTGTTGGCCTCTTATCGACTATAATTGCCGCACCCGTTGTTGTGGTGCTTGAGGTCTCGGCTCTTTCGAGTGGTTTGGCAGGAATAGCCTGCAAATTCATATCTCGACGCCTGACCATCAAAGCTAAAAAAAACACGATGAAATTCGCGTCCTAGCGTCATCAAAGTTGGATTCCATCGCAGATGCTATCTCGCAAGCACTTGTGGATAACAAGATCTCTGATAGCGAGTTCCGTCACATCCTAGCTGAGAAAACTAAATATGATGCAATGAAGAACGCGATCAGGGCTAAATCGTTGAAAGCATCCCATATCAGCCAGGAAGAAAAAAACGCACTTCTGAAGCAAGGCAGAGAGGAAGCAAGGAAACAGTTTGCCAGGGCAATCGAAATAGAATCACGATAAACTGCTTTCTACAGGCGGATTATTAAAGGCGCCATGCGCAGCCCCTGCTACTTTTCGGCGCATTAGTATATCATGTTAAAGCCATGTACATTTCTCACAACCTGTACCAGACCCAATCCAATGGAAAAGCCAGCCAATTCCAATGCAGACGAGCAATCCCTGAAGATTGACGAAAAGGTGCCGGTTCCCGCTCGACACCCCAAACGAGTTACCAAAAGATACCCGCCCATAACTATGGAAATGATAGATGATTTCTTCAGTGTAGGTTATAGCTCAACCAGGGGAGAGCCCGGAGATCTCCGCTACCATCGCCAGCGATGCCTGACCTGCCTTGAAGGTGTATCCTTGGCCGGATGTGATCTTTGCATGAGGAGAGAGGAAATTTTCCAGTGGTCGAAGTGAATTGAACATGGGGCTGACACTGCAAATAAGACATGTCGTCGATCGATGGTAAAATGCTAGCCAACATGGCCTATCATGCCGCTGTCATTAGCGGCTTAGCGATAGGTTATGCTCGTCTGGGCAAAATTGTTTGGAAAGGCCCTGCCCCCAAGTTGGATTTCACCGGCTATGACATAGGAATGCTTATTGCCGACGTCGGCCTAGCCTTAGCCACAAAAGACTTGCTGATTAAGCAAGGAATCCTCCCCGCGGACATTTTGAAGTAGGCACTCTGTCGCATTTACACGCGTGAAAGCGGACAATAAATACTACAGCACTGCGTGCGGCTACTGACTGCCGGATCTGATAGCGAGCCGTTCAAGGGGCTTCCCCTCTCAATGAAGCCGAGAGAAAAAAATCGATAGTAACCTACATACACTAGCTCAAAGCAAGGAATCCTCCCCGCGGACATTTTGAAGTAGGCGCTTTATATCGCCTCTTGCCCACCATATTTTTTGTCTATTTTTTTCCTTACCCTTCACTGTCAGAGACTTTGATGAGCCCCAATTGGTTTCGATATTTTTACACTTAATTTGGGGTCCTCCCTCCCTCCTTCCTCCCTCCCCCTCCCTCCTCCCCCTTCCCCTCCCCCTCCTCCTCCCTCCCCCTCCCCCTCCCCCTCCCTCCTGTTTCATTTTAACAAAATTCCACCACGTAACCAGAGTCCCTTAAGAATGACCGCGGGGATTTCCCGGGCTGTCTTACTGTATATTATTTTCCAACACCGATCATTCCGTAGGACTCTGGTAGGTACCTTGCTCGTATATGTCGCCACCTATTTCGAAATTTATTTTAATTACAGAAGTGATCGAAATATTTGTTCATACGATGGCAATTGACATATACGCTCACCAAAGACCCCGGGAAAGTCTTTAATAAGATATATACCGACAGCTATAGTATATACAAGGGAACTCCTGTTCCTCGACAACATACGTGATGCGACTGGGTTTCGATCTCGGGTCGGTAGCATTTGAGTTTAGCTACTCTACCTCTGCTCTATCCCCAATCTTCTTGAAAATACAGGTTCAAAATCACGCCTATGAATCTACCAGAGTGTTGTGCAACACCTTACTTCCTGTTATCGTTGCTAGGGTACGAATACAAGTGCTGTCTCATTCAGACATGAGCCGAAAGAAAATCAATAGTGACCCACATACAACACTCAGAGTAACACTGTATTTGTTCAAGGCTTGCTATTTTGCGAATGAAGGTCCTACCCGAAATAGACTAAATATGTTAGCTGGGTCACGTCTGTGAGGAATTTTTGTTTGCTCAGGCTTGATTATTTAGGTCGGCGTATATTTACACGTTTACACCTGTAGTAGTCTAAGTTATTACTACAACAGATTCATTATTATTAGAGCATAGGCTATGGCTGCGCCTACCAGCCATTGCTGATTCCGTCGTGAATGTTCGCGGGCCATGGCCTGGGAATCCTGGGTGGCTGCTAATGTGCAGTAGTAGTGGGAGATGGGTTCCTTATCTCGCAAATCCACTTTGTTAAGGACTGCATCTGTGAACGCATGTAGGATCTCCCGTCGCCCCTCGTTGTTGTCGCCATCTTCATACATAGCCTGTACCACGGCACGGTAATCCATGAATGAATTCACCTTGGATGCATACCGCAGAATACGAAACGCTTGGGTCTTCGACATTCCGCTGGAAAGCCGTGGACAGGTCTCCATCATTCCACAGGAAGAGTGTGGACGGGTTTCCGTCCCGCAGGTAGAAGAGTGTAGGCAGGTCTCCGACATTCAGATGGAAAGATGTGGACGGGTCGCTGTAAGTATGTGTATATAAGATGATGTTTAAAGCCGTTACTGGTATCCCCATCGATTCTGTATGTTTAATAGGTGGTTGCGGCGTAGAGCCTGGGCCGGCAAGGGTGGTGGGCCGTCCCGAGGCTCTACAGAGTATGCGCCCAGCCCCCCACTTGGGAAGCTCCCCGCTCCCCCACACCTCCCCCACACATTAGTGCCCCTTGGGAAGCTCCCCGATCCCCCACACCTCCCCCAAAAATTAGTCCACTCGCCCTCCCTGCTGCTCAGGAAGTCTCATACCTCCAACTAAAATAAAAGAAGGAAGAGTACGTTTGAATTTCGTCATCCAAATTCTTCGAACTCCTGTCTCAAACTCTCTATCAAACGAATAGAACTCGTTTTGTACAGAGAGAACATCACCATAAAACTTAAAAGCACTTCTGATCGCAGAATGTGCCAAATCGCATTGTCCTTTCATCTTTACTAGCAATTTCCCTGGATCTATTTCCTCAAAATGACCACGTTGATCTCCAACGCGAATACCTTCCAGCACTAGGCGAGTTTTGGAAATTTCATTTGCTAGTGTGACGTTCCACATGGTATTTGATACCTGTACTAGACCATTAAGGACTGACCGTCCTGATCCAACAGTGTCTTTTAATGCGTGATATATATCAATCGCATTAGCTTTCTCTAGACCTTGAAGTTTTAGGCTCAGTGACCTATCAAACTTTCTAAAGGCCATAGTGAAAAAAAAAATTCAAAGTCCCACTAGGGAATCTCAATACAACTACAGACTACAAATAGTAACACGCACAAACCCCAACAGTGAGCGTACCTGAGATACAACACATATCATGAATCGTTAGATTCTTGGTATGTGCTTTAGAATAGGTTTACCAGAAGACTATTCTGTGAAGTCATGTGACGCAGTCAGTATGTCGGCACCTCTTCCCACTTCCCTTATATGTGTTGTAATTTATTCCTGTATATGGCGAGATTCTGCTGGTGGACGTTTCGTCCCCGAGGCCCGCCCCCTGTACAGACCTTTTGGTCTTTGATATATGTTGGCATTTGTGGGAAGTTGATGCTGGGTCGACATCGGGCCTACAGACTAGTCTTTTGTGTTAATTGCCGTCATTTACATCTGACGACGATACAGCTCACCAATCGCCAATGTACGAGTTGTCACAGCGAAACAGCTCACCAATTACCAGTATACGAGTTGTCAGAGCATTTCCATCATAGCTCTCTAGATTTGCATCTAATACCGCTTATGCCGGTGCTAGGGGCCGTGTGGTCATGTCATCCAAGTTGCCACATGAACAGGTACAATAAAAGCGTACCTGAGATACAACACATATCATGAATCGTTAGATTCTTGGTATGTGCTTTAGAATAGGTTTACCAGAAGACTATTCTGTGAAGTCATGTGACGCAGTCAGTATGTCGGCACCTCTTCCCACTTCCCTTATATGTGTTGTAATTCCCACAGAGTAAACATTTACTACCCTCGAGGGAGCCTCACTCCAAAGGTGAATACTATATATATCAACAGTACGAAAACACACTCTCTCTTCCAGTGAACCGCAGGTGCAGGCTAAACAATAGACCAGTTCTAGCTTGACCGGTTGCTGGATAACGACAAGGAACAAAAGAACAGAGAACAAAGACTCGCGAAACCTGTATTCTGAAGGTCAACCTAGAGCCTACACCTTTAATATGTACATGTATTTAGCCCAGGTCAATATACACGAACATGCGCAAATAGACGCAATCCAAACTGAACGAAAAACGAACCAACTTCAAACCAAACCAAGAAACAAGGAAATATATTACACCAGTAGAATACGAAATATCTACAAACAGCGAGCAAACAGTGAGAAGAAGAAAGAGACAGAAAACAATCCGCCCACCGTCTCAGTCACGAAGACCGAGACGGTAGTAATGGCAGCTCTCTGCCTTTCCAAACCAGGCTAAACTGACTAAGTCAGAAAAACGTCCTGAACAGCAAAAAACTGAGAAATAATTCTAAACTTTCACCACAAGTATTCACAAAATATATTACACAAAAATCAGAGCTAAGATCAGCTGAAATCCGCAGAATTAGACAAATTTCTCGGAGCGAAGTGAAAACACGTCCGACTTCCAATCTCTCTACATCCGGGCTCCCTATCAAGCAAATGCTGTGAAAGACCATGCTACCCCTCCTATCCCCCAAAACACCTCACAAATGTATTCAGAATTATCTCAATACGTACTCGTTATTTTGGTAGATTGGGATACCCAGATTCCCATCCCGCGCATCTGAAATAGTTACACAGTTTTAAGAGGAAAAGAGATCGACGAATCAAAGTTTATCCGCTAAAGATATGATGTTGAAGACTGAAGCGAATTATTGGGGTGTCTGAGGGCCTCAACTGGAGCCGATTTTTATCGAGCCCGTGGCTTTAACTGAATGATTTCTGTGTCCTTATCTCTGTCCTCTTCTCCGTCCGTACAAAGTAATGCAAAAATGTCGAAGTATGTCATTTTGACACCAAAGTCTTCTTCAAACCTATAGACACCCATCAATTACTGCAAGTGTATACAGTCCTTTTTATCCCCATTATACCTTGCCTCGCATCGTGAGGTAACAATTTCTGATATTTCGGCGTATCTACAAAAAAATTATGTGGTTCTTACACAACCTGTCCTGTCTTGATAAACGTACTCCTTGAACTAGGCATGGGAATGACATAACGAGTCTCGCCGTGTCTCAGTTGGAAAACCCGAATACATTGAAAGTAAATCCCTGGAAATCATTCCTAAATAAAAGGCATCCATCCCTAATAATATAACAATGGATAAGTTCGTTCATTCAATGTGAAAATATCAGAAGCCACATGATTGTAAAAGTGTCAACTTACTGCCTGCAAACATACCTCCCACCCTTCTTGATCTCGCAACAGGAATAGTGGATGGGCCACCACTAAGGAGAGATTACTCTGTTTTTTCATCGATTTTAATATGTGAATCTTAATTTTTTAGAAAATCTGTGAAAAATCAGTGAAGTAAAAGAAGGAACTCTATAATGGTAAAAATAATAATCAGAAATAATAATTGGAATTCTAAAACATTCTACTATGAAATAAATGACAGACTGGTAACTCACTCCTAGTAAACTCGTACCTTCCACAGTAGTGAGCGGACAGGTCACAGTGATGCAACTATAGAGCTTGGTTTTCACGAAAAACAAAATTATTAAGGTTAAGGAGTCCAAATCCGTTGCTGGGGAAGCGTGCCTTGCATGAAAATGGCAGACGACGATATATGCCTACAGCCCAAATGAACCTTGACAGACGTCCACAATCGTGTGTCAAACCTCTCTGCCCCAGGTAATAATCTTCTACTGTATCTGATTGTGGTAGATATCGCCGATATTGCAAAATTGGCGTAGTTTTCGAGTACCAAACAATGCCTTTCACCGAGTGTCTACACTGTCGCAATCAAATGTCGCCAGGATAAGACGGTAGTAATTAATTCGGACATTTCTGCACTGTACAATATCTTGGTTCTTCGCGATATTTGGTGTGTAAGTAGAAACAAATTTGATATTTGGTATATAAGTGGAACCATTTTTGGTTCTTCATGAAAGCCAATTTGGTTGTACGTCGATGCGTGCAACCAATTTTAGATATTTTTATTCTTTTGTACTGGTTCCACATGTGAGATAATCTAGATTTACATTCAGCCAGATTTGGTTCTTTGTTTCATACACAGACGGGACCAAATGGAAAACGTATTTATAACTCGATTTCATAACTCAATAGCAATAACCAAATTGCCAAATTTGGTTTCACGTAGAAACAAATATGGTTCCACGTAGAACTTGAACGAAGATTTCAACAAGTTGACGTTAACTTCTAAAAATAATACACCTCTACAAGAGTTAGAGGTGGAAACCAATTTGATGTGAACAGCTACGTGAAAATATCATTGGTAGCTGTTCACTGTATTAAATATTTTGAAGAAGAAATCCGTCATTTGTTTTGCAGAATTGCACTGTTTTTCCTATCGTTTCTTTGTATTCTTCTCTCGCCAGAATTCTACCTCCTCCATGCACGTGACTTTCAATTTATGGAAAGAATGTGTTGAGGTTTAGGGCGGGGGGGGGGGTTAAGGGGTTTCATGCTAATTTATTTGCAATTCCATCTTTGAACCGGTATTCTGTTCCACCTTTTTTCAACATCATCAGCCCATTTGTCATTGGGCCAGCTTTTTCTGAACTTGGAATTACTCCACAATTCTTGAGCGGGGAGATGTTATTCCAGTCCGGAAATGCCATCATCACGAACTGTGCGATTCTTGAACATCGCATCTACTGGAAGATGAAACAACTTTTATGGATATATTTCGCAAAATGGCTAGCGATACTAAGCGAGAGTGAGTCGGCATTTTCAGAGGATGTCGTGAGACATAAAATTACTTCGTTACACCAGGAACGTACATTACTGAGTAGAGATCACCGAAAAGATGAATTACATAGTTTGATGGAGGCTAAATTCATCCCACCGTATAGTAATTCGTCCCCTCTCACGGGCCGAAAGCCGACGACTGACAAAAGATATGCCAAATTTGTCTGAAGAGAATAAAAATTTGTTGGAAGACAATAAAAAACTTCACGAAGCTCTTCAAATGGTGAGTGAATAACGCAACAGTACTATGAAGACATACTTGGACATATTGCATTCTTCACATCCGAGTACAGAATTTGCTGGAGACTAAGACAAGGCAATGAGGATCTTGGAAATGCGTGTGGGGAGTGTAATGTACTATCACATGACATGGAACGCCACCGAGAAACCTTGCGCAAATGGAAGTTGAAAAACAGCAAGCGAAGAGAAGCCAGACGAGACGAGACAATTAAACGTCAGAGAGAAAAGTTTGGGGGAGCAGTTGCATTCTACGCAGGAAACTTTTACGTCAGAACAGAGAAAGCGAAAATGACTGACCAACAAAATAAATTATTATGAACATCGGTGCGAAGAACAGAGGGATACGATCAAGAAACAGAAGGTAGTTATGGTTGAACGGCAGTGCAATAGTTATCGAATACCACTCAAGAAAAAAAGAAAACATCACTGCTTGAAGGGACTTGAGGGGGACGTGGTCCATCCTGTTCGTTCATCTACTCGTTGATCAGCTTATCCATCTTTCAGTTTCCAGGAGTTGAAATTAGAAAAGCTCAACATGCTCAATGGATTATTTCCAGTTTTTGTATGTAGATACCATGCAACAATATGTCACTTGTGATCTTTTTTGTCATCAGGAGGGGCCATGTGAGACCCGAATTGAAATTACGTTTCCAGCAATAAACGTGAGAAATGGACAAACCAACCCAACAAGTAGTTCAGTAGATCCTTAAAGGATCACGTGACCCCAATGGAATAAATACAGCCTGATCGCCTGGGATTGTATTTCAGTAACACTTCTCCATATGTAGTACGATTTGTTGCCAACTTGAAATTCTATATACTTGCCACCTTATGCAGTGAGACATCAGACGTGCTGTGTATTATTGATTTTATGTTAGTCCCTCTGCATTTTTGGAGTATAAGCTTATATGACTGGAGAGAAAGTTAATGCAATAAAATGTATCTTTTTTAATTGGTTATTCATGTTATTTGTTATGACAGTGTTGGACATTTCAAGTTGATAGTGTTTCATACTACAGATTGAGAAGTTTGTAAGAAGGAAAATCAAAAAGACAGGAGAGAACAAAGGAAAAAAGAAAAGAAATTTATAAAAGAATTAATCAAAATAAAACGTACATAATGGCTAAGCTAACCTTATATATCTTGGCTTGGGCAGCTTTGTGTTTTATTTCTATATACGGACTGAAGATGGTTCAGCCACCAACTATCGTTCAGTGGAATTGCAGAGGAGTTTGGCTAAATTTAAATGAACTCCAATTATTAACTCAAGATTATGAACCATCAGCTTTTTGTCTCAACGAGACCTTTCTGAAGAAAGCAGATAAAGATAAATTTAAATTTCGTCATTCCTACGCTTTAGACGAAAATGGAAAAGCTACTGGCGGTTCCTCAATATTGGTTAAAATGGGTGTGTTACACAGTCCTGTTGATTTAGTGACAGATTTACAAGCTGTAGCAGTTCGTAATACCTTGAATTCTGTTTTCACATTATGCACGGTGTACATACATGTACCTTCTTCTGGTAGTCTCCGGCTAAATGAACTTCAAGATCATTACGATCAGCTCCCGAAACTTTGTTTATTGATGGGTGATTTTAACGGTCGTAACATCCTCTGGGATAATGAAGACAATTGTAAAGGTAAAATTCTCGAAAATTTTATATCAAATAATTCGTTGTGTATTTTAATGATGGTTCTTATACACATTTGTCCTCGGCTCATGGAACCTATTCAGCATTGGATATCTCACTTTGCGACCTTCCTATTCTTGAAGAATTTTCTTGGTCTGTTCATGATGACCTTTGTGGAAGTGATCACTTTCCCACTGTCCTAAAAGCTGTTCATTCAGCTGATGACCCACATTTCACGAGGTTTAATTTCAAGAAAGCAAACTGGCCCGAGTTTGAAAAGCTTTGTTCACAAAAACTACAATCAGTCTCCTTCGCTGATGCTTCAGATCCTATACAGCTATTCTCAGATATGTTGATAGAAATTGCCAACCAAACCATTCCCACATCTTCAGAAGTTGCACATATTAAGAAACCTTGGTTTAATGATGACTGTAAAGAAGCAAGAAAATGTAGGAAGAAGGCTGAACGATATTTCCGCCGACATCCTAATCCTGAAAATTTGAAAGATCTCAGAGTTACAAGAGCTAAAGCTCGTAGAACCATGAAACAGAATAAACGTGATTCTTGGAGAAAGTATGTTTCTAAGATAAATACCCATACTCCAATAACAAAAGTTTGGAATATGATCCAAAGAATAAAAGGTAAAAGCTCCAAGTCTAGCGTTCATCATCTCAACGACGGAAATCAGGTGATTACTGACAGAGTAGAAATTGCAAATAAATTAAGAGAAACAATTGCCAAAAACTCTTCATCAGAAAATTATGTACCTAAATTCCAAAGTTTCCAAAAAAAGAGAAGAGAAAAACGAAATTAAATTCCCCTCCGGTAACCATGAAGGCTATAACGCTTCGTTTACAATTGAAGAACTTCATGCTTCTCTTACGAAAGCTCATGATTCTGCTGCAGGCCCTGATAATATTCATTATCAGCTTTTGAAACATCTACCCGAATCATCTCTAGAAATCCTATTACGTATATTTAATAGATTTAAACAGAAACAACAAACTGATCAATAAAATTATTTCGTGAGAAAGCTACCCGGTAGCGGTAGCGTTTTACAAAGTAAAACAGGACGTTAGCGCTACCGTCATATATATATATACAAAGTATAAAGTAACTTTATCGTTACCACACTATATATACAAAGTATTAACTGACTTTATCGTTACCACACTATATATATATACAAAGTATAAACTGACTTTAACGTTACCACACTATATATATTACAAAGTGAAATTATCCTTTGCCGCTACCTGAATATATTTTTACAAAGTGAAATTCGACTCTGGTGCTACCTTTACGTATACAAAAAAACCCGAAGCATATACTCAATTTACTGCTTCCATAATATTCATATGCACAGTTTATCCATATAGAGCACATTTTACAAAACTGAATTCATTGCTACCACATTATACAAATGCCAGAAAGTTTGAAAATCGGTGATGGCAACATGCAGGTAATGAAAGTATACAATCGCGTGCACTATTGAAGATATGAATATGGGGGACTGACGTGTGTGTGTGTGTGGAGGTGTAGGGATGCGGAGGAAAGAGGTTCTGAATTCAACGTGAACAGTATACTAGATCTATATTCTCTTCATGTGTTTTCGTATACTTATGGGGGGTATTCAAGATCAAGGGAAACTGGGGCACATTGTATCATTTTTTAATTAAGGTCTGCTGTGTTGGCTCCTGTTAATATTTAAAGCTTCACACTGGGGTATGTACTAGACGTCGTACTGAGCTAATGATATAAACTGGAGGTTGTACCAGGTGTGTAATAATCTCACCTGTATGCCCCCTTAGTTACCGTCACAAAAACTGTTGAAATTTACTCCAAGCTGGGAGAAAGTTGCAACACTATATAGATGGTCTATAATGGGCATAATTTACATTCTGAACTGCTTCAGAAGTAACGTTTATTTTCTCGAATTTAATTGTTTGCAATTGCAAAGGAAAATTATACTTTTTAAAAAAATTCTTTAAACCGGTGCTATGATGTCCACCGTAACACCGTCTACATGTATAGTGCCGCATCTGAAATAAGTAAATATGGTACAAAATACTGGACATCTGAGTGCACCGTCTATTTGGCAATTTATGGAATGATGAATATATATAATTATATGCAAATAGAAAAAAAAATACTGCAATTCAGTCAGAAATTCAGACACTAGGCAACACACTATAATTGCTATTTTGATACATTAAAATGTATCTAATCTAGATAGCAATCTACAAAATTCACATCCAATCTGCTAAGGGTGGGCTAAGTTGTAACACCAAAGGCGAAATAAGTTGCAACACCAACTGCGTAAACTGCAACAACGGTGCAACTTACCCCAATGGGACACGTGGAAAAAATCTGCCATTTCCTTATAACAGAAGTGATCGAATCTGTGATTTTGTCAAAAGTACTGTCTACCTCTGTTGTACTGCTATACAAACATTCTGCTGTTACATTGCCATGCAGTGATAACACGAGAACATAAAAATGCAAATCAGCTTATGGTATATTCAAAAACTCCTTTCTTCACCTAAATTTTTCCCCTTTCCTGCTTCTCCCTAGTTTCTTGCCTATCCCCTTCCTCAGTAATAATACTAAAACTAGGTGGTGTTCATATATACCAAAACTGAATTCTTGGCGGGAAATAAAGACAATGTTGCAACCTACCCTGTTGCAACTTGCCCCGGTCTCCCCCACTTAACTCAAAGGAGGTAATATACAGGTTATGGTAGGGGTTGGTGTTCAGCAGCTCAATCTTAAAGTATGTAGGCTACCGGTGCATGTAACAAAACTCAGTGGATTCAGCTAAAATATGCCGACAACGTCATCATCATTTTTTATCTATTTACTTCTTTATTTATTTATTTAATCAGTTTTTTTTTGTTTTTTTGTATTCAGAAAAAACAAACGCTTAGTTCTTCTTCAATACAGATATTCCCTGTTTTGGAAAAGGACTAGCCGGTGGAAGACTGAACAAGCCCCATCATGTATAATATTTGTCGCAGTATTTGAAAAGTTGCTCACATGATACCTTTGATGGAAACTGTGTCCTTCGCAGTAAGGGCCTGCTCCACAATACTTGCATATACGTGTATGGTTGGCCGCAGCAGACAAATATAGCTTTTATGTATGCATAATGTGTGTTTATGTATATACATATTCCCAACCAATAAAATTAAATTTGTATGTATGCATACAAATTCATTATGTATGCAAACAAATTCATTTTGTATACGTATCTTAAATAATATGTATACATACAAATTCATTTTGTATACGTATCTGAAATGTATCTAAAATGCATCACAAACAATATGTATGCATAAAAATACACATTGTCAGTGGACTGCCAGCTATACTTACGATGTTCTACAGCACACGTTGCAATAAGACTCTGGTTGGCGAGAATGACAAAAGGGGTGGCCCTCCAGGAACCAACGGAAGGTCGGGGGTTTCCTCCGGGCTCTGCCCGGTTTCCTCCCCCAACAAATCCTGGCACCGCCGGCAGATGAGTGAAATAATCTTGATCCCAGCGTTAAACACACACACACTCACACTCACACACACACACACACTCTCTTTTGTATATATATACATAAATTAATTCGACCAGGCATTTTGTGTTACATAACTCACTTTTATCGCAATATCAACCATGTTTCCGGTGCAGCGTGTTTGGCCAATGGAATAGTCTGTTACATTGTGTATGTCCATAGAACAGACCAGATATAAACGAATGTAATCTTCAACATGATAACTTTTCCGCCAAAATAGGGTTCTAGCTGGATATTTCGTTTTGAATGTCTTCATCTTATAAGTGAACATTTGACGTTAAAGAATGCGGGTTGGGGTGATCGTGATATAGTCGAGCTGATCATATTGGCATGATATATTGGACACTGAATTCAATCCGATGGCTAATAAGCGTATACTCACTCGAAAATGATGATAAATCAACGGTACTTTTACTTATTTTACCTCTGAATGGCAGATTAAAGAGAAGAAATGCTAATCAGCACTCGAGATACGATTTTACGCAGTGAGCGCTGCGTTCGCATGACATTTTCACGCCATATGGTACGACCCAGCTGGCCATCCATGGATGATGGTGGTTCGGAACTGGGTCCGTCAGTTGATGTCAACAATGGGGCAGGCACCCTTTAGAGAGACACCCCAGTAAATAAATTTATGAGAGATACATAGTATACCATATGATAATTATATGTGAGAAACAAAACATCAAAACTTTGATCGGAAGCGCGGGCTGACGACACGGTTTTGGACCAACGGTCAGTCATGGTGTTTGTACTTAGACCGATGTAGTCGTGTGTATGGAGTGGGTCTGCAAAGCGGTCTCCTAACAAAACCAGTGCATGCATAATATAATTTAACCATGATTGAGAGGTTGATCAACTTGCTTAAATACACCAAATGTTTTATGATTTCGTGTGATCATGGTTATGACAAGGTGCAATATTTTGGGAAGTGGGTCGGAACTGACACTGGATCGGAACTGGCGACGTCACTGTACCGTTATACCCGAATAAATACAATTTCAAATATGTTGTTTCCGTTGGAGCAGAGGGTTTATGTATTGCTATTAAAGCCACAGTATTTCTTTCAGTGAGATCTTCGTTCATATATACGGTGTACTTTGCTGGTCAAATCTCAAATTAATGACTTTTAAATCTCACCTTAATGATGATTATCTTGTCAGCTGTTAATGCGCTCCATATTAGCACTTGGAACATCCTGAAATTGTATATTTTGTTTTACGGAGTAAATGTTACTATCCCATAAACACACAGATATGTTATTGCTTTGGCGTTGGTTTTTGCGAATTTTTCACCCCATGTGGGTTGCGGGTAATTCCGGACAGATAGGCCATATACATAATAACGTAGAGCTGTCCGCATTTACCCTTATGGATATCGCCATGCTGTAGCTCAGTAGCTCATATTTTTCGAACATCAGAAATCTCATTTATAATAATCAGATATAAACACCACTACCATTTCCCGACATTAGTAAGAGTTATCAATAACTACCAGTCCGATCTCCTGTATGAAATTCAAACTGATTTCATATGGAGAATAATAGTAGTCCAGTCAATCTAGCGAGAAAATCACCAAACCTAGAAAAAAATGCAACAGAAACGGGGTTTGCGGTAAATAACCTCTGAAGTGATTCCGAAAAACATATCAAAAATGTAGATTGATGTAGACAAGGGAAAATTTCTAATTTGCATAAATCCAAGATGGCCGCTCATTTGTATTCTGACCGAATAATCCCCACAAAAATGCTCTTTTTGAAAATGACGTCACTGTGACGTCATCACGGCGGTCTCGTGGATTTTATTACATTTTTTTGTAGAGCTCGATCCAAAGAAATAGTGTGGTAAGTATCAGCCCTCTAGCCTTAGCGATAGCGAAACTATTTAGGGGCACTCCTCCCCCCTCCTAGAGCAGCATCATTCCCAGCCATGGTTCGTCTGACAAAGTCGTACCATGGCCGATAGCGGGTCTGCCATAGCTATATCCAGTCGTCAGTCTTACTTTCAGGAGTTCCGCTTCACATTTGTGACCTTGTGATATGGAGTATAGAGACATGTATAATATGAAGGATGTAATCAGTGGCACAGTAGTTGTCTTGAGGGACAAAGCAAAGAAGGAATAGTACATATATGAAATCGATCAAACGAGATCGATTATGCGCTACCAACCCGTATCGATTATTACCCGAGGGTGGCCGCCGAAGGATCACCGTTGCTCGTATACCTGAAGTTCAAACTTTACCTCCATTACTTGAAGGACCATTGTTATCCACATAACTGAAGATCCATCATTACCTCCATAACTGAAAGGCCACCGTTACCTCCATAATTGAAGGACCACCGTTACTTCCATTCCTGGGGTCTACCGTCGCTTCCATTTATCAAGAATCACTGTTACTTATATACCTGAAGTTCAAACGTTACCTCCATTACTTGAAGGACCACCGTAATCTCCATAACTGAAGATCCACCATTACCCCCATAACTGAAGCACCACCGTTACCTCCACAATGGAAGGACCACTGTTACTTCCATGCGTCCACCGTTACCTCAGTCTTGAACGACCATTGTTATCCACATAACTGAAGGACCACCGTTTGGAGGTCCACCATTACGACCATTTCCATCGTTACTTCCATTCCTGAAAGGACCACCTTTAATATCTCCATAATTGAAAGACATCAGTTACCTCCATAACTGAAGGTTTACCATTCCCTGAAGGGCCACAGTTGCTTCTATTCCTTGAAGGAGCAGCGTAACCTTCACACCTGAAGGTCCAACGTTGTCCCCATTCTTTGGATGGTCGCCCTTACCTCCATAACTGACGGTCCCGCGTTACCGCCATATCTGTAGGACCACCGTTTCCGCCATACCTGAAGGACCACCATTACAAGACCACCGTTATATCCATTCGTTGAAGGATATCCGTTACCCCCATACCTGATAGACCGTCGTTACCTTCATACATTAAGGTCCACCGTTACCTCCATTCTTCTCTCTTGCAGGGAACTAGCCTAGTTTTGTGTATACCATGATTCATTCTGTAAATTTGGTGCTAATGCTTTTATATGGATTAGGTCTTTGGATTATGGACGCGGAAATTCTTTAATGAATGACGGATGAATATTGAACGACGGACTAGACGCTTGTATTTATAGAATAACTGTTACCTCCATACCTGATGGTCCACCGTTACCTCCATACCGGGTAGATCGCCGTTACCTCCATACCTTATGGTCCACCGTTTCCTCCATACCTGATGGTTCACTGTTACCTCCATACCTGGAAAGATCGCCTTTATCTCCATACCTGATGGTCCACCGTTTCCTCCATACCTGATGGTCCACCGTTACCTCCACACCTGGTAGATCGCCGTTACCCTCATACTTGATGGTCCACCGTTACCTCCATATCTGATGGTCTACCGTTACCTCCATACCTGATGGTCCACCGTTACCTCCATACCTGATGGTCCACCGTTACCTCCATACCTGATCGTCCACCGTTACCTGCATACCTGATGGTCCACTGTTACCTCCATAGCCTACCTGGTAGATCGCCTTAACCTCCATACATCAAGGATCACCGATACCTCAATTCCCGAAAGACTACCCTTCCCTCATACCTGAAGGACCACCGTTGCCTCATACCTGAAGGACCACCATTACCTCATATCTGAAGGACCACCGTAACCTCATAACTGAAGGACCACGAATACCTCCATTGTTTGAAGCATCACTGTTACCTCCATACCAAAATGACCACCGTTTTTTTCATCCTTTGAAGGACCACCGTTACCTCCATATCGGAAAGACCACTGTTACCTTCACACCTGAAAGTCCACCGTTTCAACTATTCGTTGAAAGATCACCGTTACCTCACTTTCCGAAAGCCCACCGTTACCTCATACCTGAAGGACCACCGTTACCTCTTACATGCAAGACCAACATTACCTTCATTCTTTGAAGGATCACCGTTACTTTCATGCCTGAAGAGCCCACTGTTATCTCTATTCTTTGAAAAATCAACGTTACCTTCATTCCTTGAAGGATTACTGTTACCGTTGGATTAATATGCTGGGGATGGTATCGGACTGTCTGAACAGCGGCCATCTTGAAAATGGCAGCCATCTTGGCTATCTGCTTGGTTAAAATATCTACAAATATTATCAGTGTGAATGTATGTAAAGTTGTGCTTAATTTGAGCAACTCTGCCCAAGGTAGTGTGTATACTGTGTAAAATTGACCGAAAATATTGCGCAGAACGGCCATCTTGGATTTATGCAAATTAAAAAATTTCCCCAGCTTACAATCATCTACATTTTTTATATGTTGTTCGAGATGGTTTGGGGGCATAGTTGCAGCAAACCGCAATTCTGTTGCAATTTTTTCTAGGTCAAACCGCAGATTGACTGGACTATAGTCCGCCATTACCCCGCATATATACTGGGGGTAAATCCGAACATCGGGCTTTGAATAAATCGTTGTACATTTCTGGTAATAGAAACGTTTTGACCAGCTTTCTGCCACTCAGAAAAGACTAGTACACACCTACACTGCTATATTGACGGTGGTACTAGTATAAGAAAGTACCTTTGTGGTACTCAGTGAAAAGATGTATCCGACTTCCCCTTTTTCTGAGCAAGCATCATTATGAAACAGCATGCGATTTTTTTCCAGGTAAGGAGTTGCGACACAGGGCCTTTGTACCTCAGATAATTTGTTTGCAGACGAATTATGTGGGGCAGTTGCGCGGGAAGCGAAATTTGTGTGTTACACATGAATGCCATAACTACACATGTAACATATCACGTGGGAAGTCACACGTGTGAAACCTTCACATATGAACTTAATATGTGAACCACTGTATGTGACACACGAGTGGGTAAATGAATCTCATATGTGGAATGTTCAAATATGTAAAATATATGATCCACATAAAAAACTAACCATTCATGTGACACATGAAGGTGAAATTTTGCCAAATTTATTCTTTGATTTATGCTGTTTTATCTAGCCTAAATATCATTCTGTGTATAGTCATACAGTCATATTTAATATTACAGAAAATGATTCATGAAAAAGCACTTGAGATACAATACAATATGTGTATTGCACGACTCGTAAAATGATACAAGTATGGCAAACAAAACAATGTAATTACTATGGTACTATAGCAACGTAGTAATTATTAGTTAGTATGGTTTGAACCAACAGTGTGGGTTAGTAGTAATTCTAGGACATAACAGGAGTTGCCAGTGTGTTGATGTATAAACTCTAATTAAGAATTGCCCAGCCGGTTTTTTGATGGAGGGTTAAGGCTGAGCCTTGACTGGTACATTTGGTGTACCAGTCTTGCTATATTTTTGAAGTATTGTCTCTGTTGGGATTTAATATAGATTTAACTTTTATAATTTCCGGACGGGGTGGGAGTCGGTTACTGTGGATAATTTGGTTTATATAATCTCTGTGTTTGTTATGTCGAGGACAGTATAGCAAGAAATGTACTTCACCGTCTACTACATTTTGGGTACAGTAGCGACAGATCTTGGGGTGTTTTTATACCTACCGGTCTCTATTTCGAGTTTGTGACAGCTGATTCGTAGTTTTGTTATTGTTCGTCTATGATCCGGGTTGCTGGGTCGACATCGGGCCTTACAGACTAGTCGTTTGTGTTAAATGTCGTCATTTAAATCTGACGACGATACAGCTCACCAATCTTCAATGTACGAGTTGTCACAGCGAAACAGCTCACCAATTACCAGTATACGAGTTGTCAGAGCATTTCCATCATAGCTCTCTAGATTTGTATCTAATACCGCTTATGCCGGTGCTAGGGGCCGTGTGGTCATATCATCCAAGTTGCCACATGAACAGGTACAATAAAAGCGTACCTGAGATACAACACATATCACGAATTGTTAGATTCTTGGTATGTGCTTTAGAATAGGTTAACCAGAGGACTATTCTGTGAAGTCATGTGACGCAGTCAGTATGTCGGCACCTCTTTCCACTTCCCTTATATGTGTTGTAATTGTATATTTTCTAGGTAATCCTGCAAATTGTATTCTTCATATATGGTTGAGAGGAGAGTCAGTTTACCAGATTGGGTGTGCTCTTGAACCTTTTTGAGAAAATAGTTTTCGTAGTCTTGCTCCAGCTGCGATTTTATTTGATGGTGGTATATTTTTTATATCACCAGTTGCCATTTTCGCCGCATTCTTGAACTTGGCAACTGTTGTTTTCCAGTTCTGGTTACCAGAGGCATAAGCATCTTTAAGAAGTTTATTTTGTGTGTTTTGGAGTCGGTCGTCGTATTTCAGAGTTGCCATGAGGATGTCGAAGTGAATGGGGAAAAGTCCAAGTTCTGCTCGGCATGCAAGGGAATGTGCCCGACGGGAAGTTCTGAGGGCCATTTTACAAAATTTTAGTTGAATTTGTTCTGAATGTGTTTTATTTAGTTTTTCAATGATAGTCCAGAAGTTTCGTGTGCTCTTGAGCAGTTTTTCCTCTAATCCCCATATTTCACAGTTCTATAATAGAATAGGTTTAATTAAGGTCTGGAAGAGTTTAACTTGGATGTTTACTGGGAGTTCACTGTTATTAGATATATACTTTCCGTATTTTATATAATGCCTTCGGAGCTCTTTGCTTCAAGTCAAGTGCAGTGTCTATGAACTGGCCTTTGTCGTTCAAAGTATAGTCCCAAGGTATCGGTAGGATTGAACTATTTGCAGTGTTGTATCACCTATCTGGAAACCAGGAGATGAGTTCTTCTTCCGTTTTCGCTGTTGTAGAATCATTACTTTATCAGTGTTTATGTTGAGATGCCAGGTGCTACAGTATAGTTTTAGTTGATTAAGGCTATTTTGCAAACCACCCTCAGATTTCGACATTATTACCAAATCGTCTGCATACATTAGGTGTGATATAGCCTCTTTATGTAAGGGCGAGTCATTTTCGGTGTGGTTGAACTGGAGGTCATGAACGAATACGTTAAAGAGGGTAGGACTGAGGTTGTCTCCCTGGCGGACTCCCACCAAGCTTTCTAACTTAGGCGAGAGCGAGTTGTTTTGCTTAACTTGAAGTACTGTTTTTGTATGCATGTCTTTAATCAGTTTGTAGAATTTTCCACTAACTCCTATTCGAAGGAGCTTCAAG
This sequence comes from Hanleya hanleyi, assembly GCA_036873755.1. Lineage (NCBI taxonomy): Eukaryota > Metazoa > Mollusca > Polyplacophora > Lepidopleurida > Hanleyidae > Hanleya > Hanleya hanleyi. The sequence continues at coordinate 24,990 of JAVTVY010021744.1, forward strand.
AACAAACCGTCATGCCAAACCGAGTCGAATGTTTGCTTAAAGTCGACAAAGCAGAAGAATAATGTTTCCTTTTTCTTAACATAATTATCTGTAAGAGTAGAAATAATGTAAAGATTGTCTGTTGTTCGACGATCTGGACGGAAGCCAGCTTGTTCTTCTGGAAGGATGTTACTTTCTTCCAGAAAGTTTGAGAGTCTGTTATTAAGGAGTTTAGTGAAAAGTTTGCCGAGGCTGTTCAGGATAGTGATTCCCCTATCAATCAATACAAATTGAGTAGAAAGACACATCTTGGCCAATTGTAACTCCGGACTGGTGCGCTATCCAAGTCTCTGTATATTAGAACGTTCGATTTAGTCCGTTTGTGCTTGTTTGTGAACTATATTGGAAAAACTGCACACGGAGGAATATCTGATCAACAGCCGCACCACCCTTGATGTACTTTGTAAGAACGATGTATGCACGAAGCCATGTGGAAAGGGAGTAGCCGAAATCCAACATTAAAAGCAGGAAGGATGAGGCTGCATGGGGGCGCAATCAAATTTAAATTAGCTCTAGTAACCGCTACGCTGTTACTAGAGCTAATTTAAACATGAATTGCAGGCAAGCACCTAAAAGATGAGTGGACCCCGCAGCCTGTTTTTTTGTTGTTTTTTTTGTCAAGTAGGATACAGTTTGTGTGGTTTTCACGTGAGTGGTGTGCTGGGATTACAGCATGCAAGAAAGTGTAGCTTTATCAGTGGCAATTTATGCATTGCACAGGTGTGATAACAAGTTAAAGGCATAGAATCACAATGATTGACACAAGCCCACCATTATCATTATTTGTTGGTGGGGCTCCAGGTATGCAAACTGGTTCAAAATTGCACAGAGTCCGGCTAAAATGGGCTCTCCTCATCACTCGTTTTAAATAATTTCCAAGGTACAGTCACATGTTTGGTGACAAAAATTGAAGCATTATGTTGTACCAGTTAAATGTATGGACACAAATATGGTTCACGCAAAAGTTTTAGGATAAATCATATGATGTAGAATACAATGATTTAACAGCAAAATTGAAGAAAAATGTTGTCCTTCATTTAAGGCGACGCGAAATTCAAACTAACAGGGGTTCGATACTGCAGGGATTCCCCTGCCAGTTATTTTATTATACTTCTGAAATAAAATATGTTTCGTGCAAAAGCTGTAGGATAAATCGTATGATGTGGATTAGAATGATTTAATAGCAAAATTGAAGAAAAATGTTGTCTTTCGTTTAAGGCGATGCGAAATTCAAACTAACAGGGGTTCGATACTGCAGGGATTCCCCTGCCAGTTATTTCATATTATACTTCTGAAATAAAATATGGTTTGTGCAAAAGCTTTCGGATAAATCGATGGAGCAAAATTGAAGAAAAATGTTGTTCTTCATTTAAGGCGACACGAAATTCAAACCTAACAGGGGTTCGATGCTGCGAGGACCCCGCGCCGGTTATTTCCTCTTGAACTTCTGAAATAAAATAATGTCCCCAACCTGTTAGTTATTACTATAAAGGAATAAATTTTAGGTAATTCTGCATGTGTGTGTGAAAAAACAATGTACACTGCATCTCATACATATTACATGAAGCTGAGAAGCTGTGGATAGGAAAAAGTCCAAAAACATTGTGACCCAAGGGTGGGGAAATCCTCCCGAGGGTAGTGCATAGGTTGAACAAGTGGAGCATGTAAGCTCCCAGATAAATGGGAAATAAAAGGGGAATAAGTGGAAATAAATTGAATCTTGAATGGACCAGGCTTTCTTGTATCAGGGAACCTTCAAAAGTCACAATGAAACATGCAACAAAGGGTTCCCGATGGGCATAGATAACAGTGCAAAAGATAAGCCAACAATAAATAATATAATCTGAAAATCTAATCATTTCATCAGTGAACATTCAGTAAGCTCTCACCAAAGTTTGGTCAGGCCCGACTTGATAGGTCTGCAGATATTCAGCGGACAAGAACATGTTGATGGGCATAGTTAACAGTGCAAAAGCTGAGACATCTGAAAATCTAATCATTTCATCAGTCAACATTCAGAAAGCTCTCACCAAAGTTTGGTCAAGCCCGACTTCATAGATCTGCAGATATTCAGCGGACAAGAACATGTTGACGGACGGATGACCGGACGGACGTACGTACATGGCAATGACAAGACCCCGCAGCCCTATGGGTGGAGGGGTAATTAGATTGATGGGGGCGGTATGTTTTCGCCCCAATATGCAACTTGTATTCGAGTAAACTGAAACGTTCTGTTATACACAAATCAATTATGCACAGAGTAACGAATTTGGATGATAATATTTTAGTAATACTCCCCACAGAATACATTCCCGGGCATGTAGAAACCCCACAGAACTCTAAAGGGCATTAGGCGGTCGTCGACCTTGCACCTAAGTGCTCGGATAATCGATAGTCACTTTGAGAACAGCATATCTGATATGTTGTTAGAAATGTTCTCCAAATTAACTTAGAAATTTACACACTTTAATTTTACCAGATACCGATTTATAGCTAGGACCTCACTGTGCTGAGATTGTGGACCCCCTCCATAATTTCTTTCTAGCTCCGACCTTGCACTTTCCAGGTTACGAAGCATGCGGTTATAGAGATAGATCCCTATTCAAGAATTTTTCTCCTAGAGACCTGCCCCAGGGGCCCGTCTCACTAACGAGAGAATCTCTGCGAATGTGCGTAACTCGTCATGTGAACCAATGAGACAGAGTTACGCACAGTCGCAGAGATACTTCCATTCCATTCGCCACTTCTCGGGGATCTCCGGTTTGGGATGTACCTCGAAGGCCATGGACGCCTTTCCCACCACGTGTGTTTCGGTCTACCAGGGCATTGTCAGTGACGTCACGGGAACTATATCCTGTGTATCATTTAAACTGATGATTTTCTTTTGAAATGTGCTTCGAATGAAAATAATAAACAGTTTTTAGAATATGTGACGTAAATAGGAGACTCGTAGGGAAATATTTGCTGGTCGGTTGATTAAGGCTTCCGCGAGAGTGATTCGACTTCAGAGCCATGCGTACTTGACCTTTCCGGCCCGTCACATTTGGAAATTCATAGGATATTCATGTTCTCGTCCCCCAAGCGTAGAATAGGTCCTCTTCGTAGATTTCCGCTCGGGAGTTCTGAATGACTTCCGTTCGTAAGACGAGCTCCAGGAGCGCCTACGTAATGCATTTATATATTTATACGGCATTCATCCGGGTCAAGCAGCTCTCTGGTCAGCTGATCATTCACGCACTCTAAAAGTACTTTGTTAAATGTAACAGTAACCAAGTGCTGTTCTTTTTTTAGCAATAACTTATTGTAAAGTTGAAACATACGCTGTAAATCTGGTGTTTATGTTTAGAACACAATAACTGTCGTTCATTTGGGAACACGTTTAAACTCTGAACAAGTTAGGGATATGTTTAAAACCTAAACACGTCTGGGATATGAGCAGCACCGTTCGTGTTTATATACTAAACATATATCGAGTTCATGTTCCCAAATCAGTTAGTGTGATCTAAACCTAAACCCCAGATTTACAGTATACCGCTTTTTGTGATTCGTTTCGTGAACGAACTAGTCTGCAAATAGACAAACCACTCAAAAATTAAACTTACTAGTTTATGTTCAAGCAGATTCTTAAAACCACAAGCCTGAAATTGTACACTTAGTGAGCTTTCGCACTTAGTGAGCTTTCGTCCAGTATGGGCGCTATACGTTATCAAACTATAATTCTGCTCGTTTCTACAGTTCAATATGTACAGTCACAACAATAGATCCACAGGCAGCCATTCAAACCTATGTATCAGTCCAAGGTATGTGTGAGTAAATTCACTGCTGCAATTACTACACAGTTTATTTCACTCATTTATTTTTAGATCTGCTCACTCTGCTATAAAGTGCGGGTAACTCTAGACCCTGGTCTCTGTTCATGGGTGGTAGACTCCAGGCCCATACGCAGAATTTTTAGCGGGGGGGGGGGGGTGTGCGATTTCATATAAAGCGGAACGTGAGTCCCAGCAATGCGCGCTACAAGCGCGCCACACTAGGGGTGTCCCCCCCGAGGACCTCATTTGTCGCATTCTAGCGCCTTCTAAGGGGAAAATAGTGCTCTAATATAGCTGCTGCAGCATGCTGTGTTGCTTTTATAGGGTCCAAAAACGTGAAAATAACTGAAAAGTATGAACCATATCAGCGGCGGCGGAAGCTCCCAAAAACTATCATAGCACGTTAGGCGAGGGTCCAGGGGCCGCCTAGGCCCCGGAAGCTCCGCCCTCCTAGATGGCTGTAGACGCATTCTGACCGATTTTCGGCATATAAAACGACATATCATCACCTTGTAATCAACTGCATTTTGAGATTGTTTTTGTGATTTTTCTTATCATTTAAAAGAAAAATTGAGTTGATAACTTTTGAATGTAAAAAAAGTACTTTTCCTTTCCAAAATTCGAACTATACGCAGTGATCTCGAAGAAATTAACATTTCAGCAGAGGGTTGGAGAGCGCTGACACGTTTGGAGAGAAAAGTATGAACACAAAAAAGAAATAATATGAACACAATTTTGATTTCTAAATTTGATAATCAGCTAATCATCCAATAAAGCTAATGCAATTTCTATGTAATTTAACATCTAAAACAGTTATTGGTCATTGCGAACGGAACAGAAGAATGAACAAATCAGAGCACTTTAAACCTAGCCTAGCGGGGAAAAAACCCCTGGCCTGTATATCTGGTCACATATGACCAAAATCATGAAAAAGTCACCCAGCTTTTCTTGAAACTGGGGGGGGGGGGGCTGAGCCCTCACCCTCTGCAAACGGGGGGGGGGGGCTGCAGCCCTCCCTGCTCCCCCCCCCCCTTCCGCCGCCCCTGCATATGGGGAAACATAAATAACAACAACGGTCGTTAATTCAGATAAAAATACAAGCAATACTAGCACTGATTTATTTCACTATTAATCATCACTGTTTTGTTGTGTTGTTGGACACACATACTACACGAGAAATACAACATTGGTCAATTATTTTCCGGTGAGACCAATCACTCCGTTGAAGTGAGTACAATGATTCATGTTCCACCGAAGGCCAAGGTCAAGGCCATTTTTTTTCTGGGACATTTAACATAATAATTACCGGATTAGGGCGGACCAAAAGTCAACTTTGTGCGGCCGCACCCCCGACCCCAACCCCTGCGTACGGGCCTGGACTCCGTCTTATTTCAATAGCCTCTTTCATTAGTCGCCTACCGGCTACCGGAGGGGACTATACCATCCGTCCCACATCAGTTTTCCGGACTTTTTTCCGCTGTCATTCAACATATACAAACAATATTTCATATATATCTCTATCATCACAAGTTACAATACAAGTTCAACTTTGGTGACGTTTCCTCCATTTTTGTCAGAGTTATGCCCCATTTTGACTTCGCTAGTTTTCCACACTTATTTCAGTAGTTTTCCGGACTTTTTTTCGCTGTCATTCAACATATCAAAACAATATTTGATATATAGCTCTATCATCACAAGTTAAAAAAAACGGAAAACAGAATAAAGTGAAATCTTGTGTGTGATTCTTTTTATGGTATTCTTTTTGTTCTTATTACATTTACATAGCACAGTACTGTATAACACTGTTGTCATTCATATTGAAGTCCAAACACTTGTCAGAGCTAATACTTAGAAAGATCATAGCCATTAGAAAAATTAAACCCCCAAAACCATGATTTGAAAGTCAATAAAGACCTGGCTTGCTTCAATTGATAATCGGACTACAAATATTTCTCGATTTGCATACATGCTATCGTTAGTCACTTTCATGAAACGTACTGCTTCATTCGTCAGAAGGCATCCAATTTGTGCACAAAAAAGATCAAGCTAAAATTTCAATTTCAAATATAAGACAACTTGCTATCTATCTCACAAAAGAATGTTGTGATGGCATTGCACTGAACTTGTGTCACCGGCAGACTGGTATCAGTGTTGTCTAATTTGCATATACCTTGTATGTATGTGGACATTAAACTTTTTTTTTTACATATTTAGGTATATATTTTTGTACATCAGTGATAAGCTTTTCATATCAAGAATTACGTTTGTGTACACTGTTGAATTCTACATGTAAAACTTTATGGTCTGTTAGATAACAAGTGAATATCTGAACTGGTATAGGCATTGTATAATGGAAATGCATCAGATGAAAAATAACTGACAAGCAAAAAGTGAAATCAGAAAACGACACTTCACAAATACAGAATGTAGACTATCTTTCTGCAACTCTTTCTGCAAAAATAATACTGACATAAAAACTGGACATAAAAAAGGGTCATAACTCGGGGAAAATACAGGTGAATGACGTAGAAAAAGTATATTTGATGCTGCACAAGTACATCAAATACACTACATTCAGTACAAGTATGATAGTAGATATTTTAAAAAATAATCCATCAATCTAGAAAACAGGTGAATGACAAATAAAGTTAAAAACGTGATACTGAACAACTACATACTATATTCCCTACTAACATGAATATGGGATAGTAAGTGATATACGGTATGCATGAAAAAAACCACAAGGGCCAAATACTCTGGAATATAGAAGCGTACGGTAAAAAAAACGGTGATGGAATTACATGGAATTATGGAATAGTAACTGGAATAAAGTCTGGACAGAGGTTGGACGAAGTTGATTTTACATCGCACTCATGATTATTTCACTCAAAAAGTGACACCAGTTTTGATATTGCTGATAGAAGCTGGAGTACTCAGAGAGAATCACTGTACATTGACAAGTAGCTGGAAACTTTCTCAAAATAACACAAGAAGTTCAAGAAGTACCCAGACTGTAACATTAGTGTGAGGTCAGCAATTTTTGGCGAAACGCTGTTTATTACTTATTACCACCGAGAGCCCAGACATAGAAGTGGGTACCAAGATTTGTATGAACAGTGCGAGTATAAATCGAGGGGGATTTTTCTACAACAGAGGCTCTCCGGATGGAAGATTAAGGCAAAATGTAATAGGTTTATTTGATAAGAAATGCTACCATTATCTATAAACGATAAATGACTAGAGGTTCCGCTTTGACTCTTGGGTTGCCGCTCCGGCATGAAGCCTATGCTGGTTGTTTTATTAAGCAAAAACATGCGTCTCCCCCAACCTCTCACCTTGCGTTGAGTGGGCACATTATTTAAAGGAAAGTGCTATAAAATGAATGTAGCAATTAGTGTTCTAAACAAAGCTGCGCATCTAAACATATTAATTGCGAAGAGGCGATTTTAATTGTTGCAGTAGCCCAGTTAGTCCGGATTTATATAGCAATGAGTGACTTGCCGACACCTACAGCGTCCAACCAATGTGAAATAAATGTAATTTTGAGGCATCAATTATTTCGAAGCTGATCACAATATAGGAAAGATGCAAAACATACAAGAGGCACACCTATAATATACATGCTGTACTGTATAGAAGTTTCAGGCATCTGCCTTCAGTAGTTTCCAAGATATGGAGTGAACAAAAATTGGACAGACAGACAAGCACATTTTGCATAGACCCACACAAGCACTAGCTCACACCAAAACCTAATTAGATCACAAGGTCATTTCAATGAAGCTTCCATCCAAGTTTGGTGAAATTTCATCCAGTAGTCCTCCACATATCTTGTAGACAAGAGTAGTCCTTTACATACATGTAACAAAGATGGACATCAGAAACAGATCGATACATGCGCGCTCACCAAAACATAATCAGATGCGGAGGCCATTCCAATAAAGATTCCATCAAAGTCTGGTGAAGTTCCGTCTAGTAATTCGCCAGATATCTTACAGACCAGGCTTGTCTATACATGTAGAAGTAGATGGACAGGCGGACGGACAACACACCTGGACGAACGCATGCATGCATACCGAAACCTAATCAGATGAGGAGCCTATTGCAATGAGGCTTCCATCCAAGTTTGAGAAAAATTCCGTCAGGTAGTTCTCCAGATATCTCGCAGACAAGGCCTGTATATACATGTACAAATAGAAGAATGGACAGACGGACATGAATGAACGCTCGCACACACACCAACACCTAATTAGATGAGGGGGCTATCCCAATAAAGCTCCCATCCAAGTTTGGTGAAATTCCGTCTAGTAGTTCTCCAGATATCTTGCAGACAAGGACTGTATATACATGTACAATTAGATGGACGGACAGACGGATAATGGACACGGATGAATGCATACAAACACCAAAACCTAATCAAATGAGGGGGCTATCCCAATGAACCTTCCACCCACGTTTGGTGAAATTCCGCCCAGTAGTTCTCCAGATATCTTGCAGACAGGAACTGTATATACATATACATGTACAAGTAGATGGACAGACGGACGGACACCAGATACGCACGAACGCACACACACACCAACACCTGGTCAAATGAAGGGGCTATCCCAATGAAGCTTCCATCCAAGTTTGGTGAAATTCTGTCCAGTAGTTCTCAAGATATCTTGCAGACAAGGCCTGTATATACATGTACAAGTAGATGGACGAACGGACGGATACCGGACACGGATGAATGCACGCACACACATCAAAACCTAATCAAATGAGGGGGCTATCCCAATGAAGCTTCCATCCAAGTTTGGTGAAATTCCGTCCAGTAGTTCTCAAGATATCTGCAGACAAGGCCTGTATATACATGTACAAGTAGATGAACGGACGGACGGACACTGGCCACGGATGAACGCACGCACACACACCAAAACCTAATCAAATGAGGGGGCCATCCCAATGAAGCGTCCATCCAAGTTTGGTGAAATTCCGTCCAGTAGTTCTCGAGATATATTGCAGACAAGAAAAGGGGACGCACAGAGAGACAGACGGACACCGACCACGGATGAACGCACGCACACACACCAAAACCTAATCAAATGAGGGGGCCATCCCAATGAAGCTTCCATCCAAGTTTGGTGAAATTCCGTCCAGTAGTTCTCGAGATATCTTGACAGGAAGACAAGAAAAGAGGACGGACAGACAGACAGCACAAACACTAGATGTCTCCCCCCAACATAGTTACTTTCCACAATGGCTATGTGTTACCTCATATACATTATTTTCTTTCTGTTGGGGGAAACTTTACAAATCTTTTACACCAACTGTACCAAAGCACAGCATCTTATCTTATTCTTGAAAAAAAGTTATAGTTCAATTTCCACCTTTTTCTGCATCATCTTAACAAATTTCCTCCTCTTTGTTCTTTCATTGAACACCTTTGCTTTTACAACACCAATAGCATCCTCCCCCATCTTTCCCTGCATGTCGGGATGCCTCTGCAGGAAAGCTGCTACTTCCTTCTTCCCTGAAAAGAAGAAAAATCAGAACTGATAAGGTTTTGTATTTTAATTTTTGTCCATTACATCTGAAAATAGAGATTCCAGTTTGGCCCTTGAGTTGGCACTTCGTCTGAAATGTGCATAGTTTGTTTTATGTCAAAGGGGTATGTTGTTTTTGACAAAAACATACGCCTCCCCCAACCTGGCGCTTTTATTGAGAGGTGGGATTTATGTGGAGACCATGTTGCGGTTGAGGGCTATCCATCAAATAGTAATTGAGATGCCAGCCTGATAAGAAATTGTCAAGATGATGAAGGGTCATAGCTCTGCAAAAATGTGCAACTTAAAAAAAAATGTAACAGTGCAATCTAGGTGACGCTAAGCATGTTTGTCTACATTTTCAAAGTTATCCAGCAAACAGTAAGAGTGATATAGAACACCTCAGAAATTGTCAAGAAGTAACTGAGAAACAGGCCTGACAAGAAACTACCGGACAGACGGACAGTTTGGCGTATGGATGGGATGAATGGACAGGAAGGATGAACAAAACGCAAAATGCCCCCACCTTCTAGTCAGATTGAAAGATTGATGTATAAGGATGAGACATTCTACTGAACACTTGATCCAAGTCTTATAAAATTCAGAGAAGTCCTTCATGAGATATCTTGCTAACAAGGTGCAGACACATGCACAGCCTGGCTGACAGATGAACGGACAGATGGTCGACAAACGAATGGGCAAAGATACAGTAACATCAAAGCCTAATCAAATCAGGAGGCCCTCCTGCTGAAGCAATTGACACAAGTTTGGAGGCAACTGGTAAAACACTTCTTGAGATATCTTGCTGATAAGGTTAGGAAATATGTATAGCCCGGGTGACGAACAGATAAATGGCTGACTATACACCAAAACCAATTCAGATAGAGAGACCATCCTATTAAAGACTTTTGTGACATTCTGTCAAGCACTTCTTGAGTTATCTTGCTGGGTTGTACATGGCAAAAATAGTTGATAATTTGTTAATTCAGAATAACTTTTTATATTTTTGTGAGATAACTCAGAAAATGTGAAGAGGAAAGAAAAGCATGCAAAATGTAGCATTCTGCCAACAATCTAGCACTCTACTTCATGTAGCACATTTATATATACATTGCTTAAATACATATGCAAAATAGGGTGATCTACTGACTAAGCAGTCTACCTATGACCTCTCACCTGCCTGCCATCTGTTAGCCAATCACTGTGAAGCCAGTATGCAAAATAAATTGACCTACATTTCAGACGCACTTTATGTCCAAGAGTAGAAATAGAACTATTTTATGAAAAATGGCAAAAAATATTAAATGCTGTTGTATCAAGCTGAAAATCTAACCAGATCACGAGACCATCCTACTGAAGAGTTGACCCAAGTTTCGTGAAATTCGGTCAAGTACTTCCTGAGATATCTCGCTGACAAAAATGGAGACAGCTGACCTACATTTCAGATGCACTGAATGTCCAGGAGTAGTTACAGATCTATTTTTTTAAAAATGGCAAAAAACATAATTAAATGTTGTATCAAACTGAAAATCTAATCAGATCGTGAGGCCACCCTAACGAAGACTTGCTGCAAGTACTTTTGAGATATCTTGATGACAAGAACGGAGAGGGACAGACTAGCGGATATTGGAAAGCCGAAGCACAACCATTATATGCCCCCCCCCCCCAACAAAGGGGGAAGACATACTTAGCAATATTCTGGCAATATCATAATGAATATCTGAATAAGATTATTTCTATTTCCAAACTAGATGTAACTGTTATCCTAAGGGATAACTGAGATACCCCCCGCCCTGCATGACAAGTCTCTCGTTCTGAGTGATATTCCAATACAGCATCAAAACGATAATATACTGGTCATTGAAAAGTGATTGCAATGAGAAAACCAATACACAAACCCAAGACAGCACACAAGATGCAAAAGACACAGTATATGACTACATTCCTGTTGCTTCTGTGCATACTGCATTGAAGCAACAGCAAGACAAATATGAAACAGCACACAAGATGCAGATATGACATTACACGAGCAAATTATTGTCTGTCAGCAGACTGAATCGAAATAGCAGGAAAACTGGTTTGGTCATTCCTTTAAAGTTTCTTCATGTATCAATGATCTATAGATACCAAGTTTCACACTGAACAATGAAATGGTTTCCGAGATACACAAGATTCATGGTTTCGCATAAATTAAAGATGGCCACCAAAGTTTCCACCCAATCGGATCCAGATTCAATAGGGTTCTGGGTCACAAGCATATGGATGTGAACGGCAAGTTTGGTGTGCCTAGGGATATCTTGGTAACGAGAAAGCTGAGACGGTTTCGCATAAATTAAAGATGTTCGCATAAATTAAAGATGGCCACCAAAGTTTCAATAGGCTTGTGGTTGACCACCCAACAATCCTGCATACCAAATTTGAAGTCTCTAGAAGCAACAGTTTGGCTTCTAGACCGGTCACAAGAATTGTTGACATATTTTCCGTGACGTTGCCATGGAAACCGCAAAATTCAAAACAAATCACCCAAATTCGATAGGCTTGTGGCTGACCACCCAACAATCCTGTATTATTGGCTTCTAGACCGGTCACAAGAATTGTTGACGACTGACGACCGGACCACCAGACGTACATGCCGACGACAAGACCCCACAGCCTAATAGGCTGAGGGGTAAAAATGTGTGAATCGCTCGGTAAATGTATTAAAATAGAAGTTTTATTTTATGAGGTATTAGTCCGGGCAAAATTGTATTTACAGACAAACGGACCGACAGAGGTACCCTGTACTCCCCCAACTTTGTTGGGGGGGGGGATGATAGAATATTTTCACGAAAAATACTGCTTGCTGATCAGGTTACCAGCACTCATTACATCAATATTTGAAGAAAATCAACAAGGCCTGGTAATTTTGACCAAATATTTCAGGTGACAAATAAGAGATGCACATCTTATCTTCAAACCATATTAAACATGTGTGTAAAGTTTCAGAAACATCCATAACTCTGTGACCAGTTGATACACAAGAACATGCTCTATAGTTGGAAAATATGCATACATTGTAAAATCGACAAAGTCCAAGTCTAGGTAATTTTGACAAACATTAATATTTCATGTCACGAATAGGAGATGCAAATCTCCAAACAGGTCTACAAAGTTTCAGAAACCTTCTGATAACATGAATTGCAAGCACCTAAAAGGTGCGCTGACCCCCGATTTTTTTTCTGGTCATGTAGGATATGGTTTGCGTGATATACATGTATCTACCATACATATAATAGACTGAAGTAGCATAACGCGAGTACTGTGGCGGGAGTACAGCATGCATGAAAGTGTAGCTTGATCAGTGACAAGAAAGATCATGCATGAGCAAGTATGGTAGCAGGTTATTGGCATAGAAACACATTGATTGACATATGCCCACCATTATCATTATTATTTGGAGGGGGGGGGGATAAGCTCGAGGTACGCAAACAGATTCAAAATTGATATGGGTCCAGCCAGAAATAGGCTATTCTAAATAATTTCAAAGGTACCTTAATACATGTATGTTCGGTGAAGAAAATAAAAACATTATGTTTTGCAGGAAACAAGCCTATATTTTTGTATACTATGATTGTCTTTTTGAATTTGGTGCTAATACTGTTATATGGAAAATGGAATAGGTCTTTGGATTATGGACGCGGATATTCTCTAATGGACGACGGCTGGATTATGAATGACGGACTAGACGCTTGTAATTACCAGTAACAAATAATTGCGACAGTTGACTGCTCAGAATGAAACAGTCGGGACACTCACAAATTATGCCCATCTTTGGTAATCGCCTAAAACAGTAATAAAAAGAAATTTTGAAGATTGAATTTTTTTGACAGCGTGAAATTGTGAAAGTGAAAAATGTGAAACGCATCTAATCTTTCAAATATTGGTTAGTTGTGGACAGTATTGCATGAAAACAGCCGGAATCTCTGGTGGAACTCAAATCTCTACAGTGCTGCTTGCTCTCCTTTGCTCGATAAAATTATGTAAGTTGGCAGCGGGGAGAAGGGACCCGTAAGTTTAGCAGCAAACTACTAACAATAACAACCTGACTGCATAGTCTCATAGAAGCCTGCAACACACAAAATATAGATTTTCTTCCTGGATCAGCAAACCAATAGGGGAACACATACCTGCTAGTATATTGTTTCATTTTCAACGGTTTCATTTTTATCCCGCTGAACTGCCTGAGACACATGCATGAGTGATGCTATTAAACCACCAGAATGGAATTTAATAGGCTAAAATATGTACCTCAATTATCACGTTGGTTGGTTGTGAACTGTCAATAACTGGACCCAAACTGTTTTTGCCAACCGTATACTTGTTGCACATCATAAGCGCATCAAAGGCCATCTAATAAATTGGTTATAGTTACTCTAATCCGTATCCAGACATGCCGCCCATATATCACAATAATGTGTGAATTGAGAAGCAACTGGGAATCACGTTTTCAATGAAGAAGCAGCAAAAAAGTTTGTTTTCAAATTAAAGATATTCTTGAATACAGGCCTAAAATAATTAGATGCCACTGCCCCTGTCACATCAAGAATCTGCTAAACCTCCAGAAACTTGCCCACTTGCTGAGGAATTAAAAAGTACCAGAGCCTGCAGTAACAAGTTTTGTTAATTAATTTAAAGCCTTGCGGTTCCAGCCAATGATAACCATTCTCAGATGGTGTGAATCTCGAATGGACCGCAACACAGGTCTTCCTGGAATCAAGGAACCTTCACAAGTCAAAATGCAACATATAGGGTTCGCAATGGGCATATCTCAGATGGTCTGAATCTCGAATGGACCGCTAAACAGGGCTTCTTGGAATCCGGGAACCCTCAAGAGTCAAAATGCAACATACAATCTAGGGTTCCCGATGGGCATATCTCCAGATGGTCTAAATCTCGAATGGACCGCTACACAGAGCTTCTTGGAATCTGGGAACCCTCAAAAGTCACAATGCAACATACAACCAAGGGTTCCTGATGGGCATAGATAGCAGTGCATAAGGGGAGCATCAATAAACAATAAAACATAATTAAAAATCATAAAATCATCGTAGCCATCTGAAAACCTAATCATTTCATCAGTCATCATACAGGAAGCTCTCACCAAAGTTTGGTCGGGCCCGACTTAATAGATCTGCAGATATTCAGCGGACAAGAACACATGGACGGACGGACGTACGTGCATGGCAACGACAAGACCCTGCAGCCCTATGGGCTGAGGGTTAAAAATTGTAGGAGTAGTTGATTACACTAGAACCTTGTCTCTATATGGGAACAGAATCCTGAAAATGACAAATTCCTATAAAGTTCAAAACGTCATAAATACGCCAAAAATTTAAATTTCGCCTTGTTAATAAGACATGCACATCATAAAAATCATAGGTAACACATATGTAAAAGTTCATTAAAATAGAAGCCAAATGTTAGTTGTCCGGAAAAAAATGTGTCTACGGACAGACGGACAGCTAACTTCGTTGTGGGGGAGGTCGGGGGGTATATAAAGGTGAATGGGAAGATTTCACACCAGCAAATCACTGACTAACTTGTATTGCAAGGAAAGTGGATTGTAAGCTTGTTAGCAGTTTGGTCATTCACAGCTTGATACATGTTGGTAACCAACCAGTAACGTGCAGTAACCAGGATCAGTAACATGATTAGCTGTTTGCAGCTAAGTATATAGTGCAGGTCCTGTGAGGTAACCAGTTGGTCAAAGTTTTGTTCATCATAGTTAAATGTGTAACCAAGATTTAACTTTTACACTACGATCACTGTGTTCTACCCACTGTTACCGTTTGATGTCCGCTGCCAAAGGCAAAAGCTGACCAAGATTAGATCATACCCACTTTTGAGCAAGCCAATTTGATTGGTTGAATGCCAACAACAAACACAAACTCAACAAAGTCCCAGATATTGGACAAAAGCAGTCGTCGATAGTGGTCCAAACAGATTTTAATTCCCATCTAGTGACAGATCAGAGCTATGTGATTACAGTCAAACTTAGCACACTGAATATTTTATTTATCCATATTAAAGTTTGAATGCAGTGCTTCACTTTATCATACATTTAACGGTTACGGTTTGCATCAGATGCGTTACCTGGTAGTTTCCCTTTCGTGCCCTCCCAACTGCAATCTGTAATCCAGTCTCCAAAATAAACACCCACTCGCTCTGCATCATCCTCTTCCCACACAAAATATCTTCTTTCTGTAGAGCAAAACACAAATATAACAGTTGTATCATCCGTGAGACAATTTGAAGCATAGCGCTATATCCAAAGAAATGCTACAAGATGCATTAAAGTAATGGCATAAGTATGCCATAAGCAATATTTTAGCCATATTACGATGATACAATATTTCTCAATGGCAACCGTTTCCTCAATGACAGCTACAGGGGTAAAAGTGTTTAATGTCCTCTTTTGGGCCCTTTTCTTTCGCTTCATTTATCGTTTATGTCAAGTAGACCTGGAATTACAGTTGTAACAAGCTCCGAAATAAAACTGTCCGCCATTGCGGTTAGTTATGCGCATGAAGATCAGGTATCAGTTATTTATACGGTGCCAAAGGAGGTAAATTACACTCAAACCAATGTACTTGGGATTGCAAAAAATAACTGCACTTTGATATCAACACATATGCCACCTTTTGCAGAAAATCGTTACCTGTTTCCAGTTTCATCGTCTGCTCACGAGGTGAACAAGTTTTCATGTCTTTTTTGTGTACTTTTGAGGTAGTTTTGGTGTTTTGTGCTGCTCAACTAAATGCTGAACGTTTTTCCCGTAATAAACGGAGCGCTGAATGCTTTTCGTGAGCGCTGAACGCTTTTCGTGAGCGTTGAGCGGAGCGCCGCAAACGGAGTGATATATAAATGCGAACTAAACGATATTTTGATCAAACGGAGAGATAAAATAGGGGACATTAACCCTTTTACCCCTGTATTTTTTAACATTTAATATTTATTACACACAATACTGCATGCACAACGCAAAGACATTAACAGAACACCATAATAGTACTGTTGCAAAAAAAGAGCAAAAGCTCAAAAGAGAATCGCAGTCCACTTCAATGAAATTGCTCAAATAAGATGTAGAAATACATGGTAAGGCATACTGCAACAAACTACAGTCATGATGTCTTGCCGGCATCATTGAAAATTGTTGACCGCTTCTCTCTTGCAGGAAACAAGCCTATGTTTATGTATACTTTTGTCTTTTTGAATTTGGTGCTAATACTGTTATATGGAAATGGAATAGGTCTTTGGATTATGGACGCGGATATTCTCTAATGGACGACGGCTGGATTATGAATGACGGACTAGACGCTTGTAATTACACATTAATTTCAATGTGTGTCAGAGAGTATCTGCTATGTCAGGGGTGGAGTGGGGAAGCAGGAAAAATCCTTATGTTGTTGTTGGTGTTGGATTTGGTGTTTTATGTAGGACTCCAGGTTATTTTCACTTAGATGACGACGCCAGTTGTTATGGATTGAGTTCCTGGAGAGAACCATCGCACTTCAGCAAGGACTCAAAGAAGCACATAATGATAATTGAATTGAGGATTTTAAAATTTAATGTCCCAGTTGAAACGAGAAACACAGTATCCTTTTGAAACAGGAATGTTAACCATGAGACATGGATGCGGAGATACAGGCGAGGTAAAAAGGCATGTACCTTTCTGTGATGTTTTTTTGTACTTCTTTGGCTCTTCACTCGACTCTACAATGACAGTAACAAAGAAATATATTTGCAGTCATATTCACAAAGGATATAACTTGAAAGAAAAATGTCTACCTTGGATAAATTTGCAGTACTTTATCTGGGGAAACAACCATGGTACTATACGTATTTATATGGTGAAGCAATCTATTCAAATTTTGATTACCCACAAATTTTTGGCAGTCTTTCAGCTGGGCATGCACTAATTAAATCACTGACGGTCTGTCCCTGGGTCGTGGCACAAGATGAGCAGCAACACTTTAGTGGTGCACAACCAGGCGTTGGCTTGTTCACATGTGACGAAACCCTGAATAACGTGATTTTTTGTCCCATTTTCATTTTTTTAAAGTTATGGAATTAGAACAGACATTTTCGCAACTTTATCGGCAGTCAAGTTGCAGTACATTACAAATTGAGTTATGTACGAGTTATCCCCCTTGTCTGCCTCTTTGGTCCTAGAACATAATTTTTTCATGTTTTTTCCTCCTCCAAATTTCTTAGTTCCAGCATAATTTGAAATCTATTTCATAGTTCACTTCATTTCAGGTTCATTTTACAATTCATTATTTCCTAATTCTGGGCAATTTGACAATAAGGAGAAACCATATTTTTAAAGATTCAGAATTCCAGATACATGTGCATGTATACCTAGAAGATGTTAGTCTTCTTCCCTAGATCATTGCAAGCTTCATACTGTAAATTGTATCATATCATATAAAGTCAGCATCTTATTCCCTAACAGAACAAACTGAGTAGCCAGTGAGATGGAGTACACTGCTCTCCAGATTCATTCATATGGCGATGCCTGCCAGTTTTATGGGTGGCGGAAGCCGGAGTACCCAGAGAGAATCACCACACAAAATAGAGCAACACTGTCCAACTGAAATTTAGTCTATTCATCTTGACTGACACATTGTCCATATATCATAACACGTCTATGAAACTCTGGACTTTATTCACTACATGTGTACCGTACAGGAAATAGCGGGCTCTAATAAAAAAAATGATCAAAACATTTTTTGGCAATTCCTTCCCAACGATCACCAGGTTATTTCTAGGCATAAAGTGCACGAAAAGCAAGCAGAAGAATACTTTATTTGCAAGTCAATTTATTTGTTGCCAAAAGCGAGCAGGCCACTGCACCCTAGTGTATTTTTCAAGCAGTCATAATTAATTGTGTGTCATGACATCGGTGATTGCATCATCTTAAACTTACGTTTGGAGTTATCCCCCCTCCATTATCACAAGCTTTCCCGACTGCAAATTTACATATATCACGTCGAGTAAGCCGTTCAAATGAATATCCTACATGTATTCTGTAACAGAAATAGCGATACCTAAGGTTGCCACCAGTAATGGAATCCATATCAATCAAGGAAATGCAGAGAACACTGGAACTAGACTGTTCAAATGGTTCTATGATATCCTACCTTCTTCTGTATCCGAATCCAGGACATTCTGTTTA
The DNA here is from genome assembly GCA_036873755.1 of Hanleya hanleyi. Taxonomy (NCBI): domain Eukaryota; kingdom Metazoa; phylum Mollusca; class Polyplacophora; order Lepidopleurida; family Hanleyidae; genus Hanleya; species Hanleya hanleyi. The sequence continues at coordinate 43,583 of JAVTVY010021744.1, forward strand.
CCTGAGAAATAAGAAGAAATATGAAATATTAACTAGAGGTTCCGCTTTGACCCTTGAGTTGCCGCTCCGGCATGAAGCCTATGCTGGTTGTTTTTTTAAGCAAAAACATACGTCTCCCCCAACCTCCCACCTTGTCTTGAGTGGGCACATAATTTAAGGGAAAGTGCTATAAAATGAATGTAGCAATAAGTATCCTAAACAAAGCTGCGCATCTAAAAATATAAATTACAAAGAGGCGATTTTTATTGTTGCAGTAACCCAGTGAGGAGTCGGGATTTCTATAGCAATGAGTGGATTGTCGAATCTACAGCGTCCAACCAATGTGAAATACATGTAATTGTGAAGCATCAACTATTTCGAAACTGATCACATTATAGGAAAGATGCAAAACATACAAGAGCCACACCTATAGTATACATGCTGTATCGTATAGAAGTTACATGCATCTGCCTTCAGTAGTTTCCAAGATATGGAGTGAACAAAAATTGGACAGACAGATAAGCACATTTTGCATGGACCCACACAAACACTAGCTCACACCCAAACCTAATTAGATCATAAGGCCATTTCAATGAAGCTTCCATCCAAGTTTGGTGAAATTTCGTCGAGTAGTTCTCCAGATATCTTGCAGACAAGGTACATGTATGTATAGACATGAACAATTAGATGGATGGATGGACGATGGACATGGATAAATGCACACACACACCCAAACCTAATCAAATGAGGGCACTAACCCAATGAACCTTCCATCCAAGTTTGGTGAAATTCTGTCCAGTAGTTCTTCAAATATCTTGCAGAAAGGGCCTGTATATACATATACATGTACAAGTACATGGACAGACGGACGGACACCGAACATGGATGAACGCACAAACAAACCAAAACCTAATCAGATGAGAGGGCTATCCCAATAAAGCTTCCATCCAAGTTTGGTGAACTTCCGTCACGTAGTTCTCCAGATATCTTTCAGACAAGGCCTGAATATACATGTACAAGTAGATGAACGGACGGACGGACACCCGACACGGATGAATGCATGCACACATACACCAAAACCTGATCAAATAAGGGGGCTATCCCAATGAAGCTTCCATCCAAGTTTGGTGAAATTCCATCCAGTAGTTCTCAAGATATCTTGCAGACAAGGCCTGTATATACATGTACAAGTAGATGGACGGATGGACGGACGGACGGACACCGGACACGGATGAACGCATGCACACACACCAAAACCTAATCAAATAAGGGGGCTATCCCAATGAAGCTTCCATCCAAGTTTGGTGAAATTCCGTCCAGTAGTTCTCAAGATATCTTGCAGACAAGGCCTGTATATACATGTACAAGTAGATGGACGGAGGGACGGACGGACACCGGCCACGGATGAATGCACGCACACACACCAAATCCTAATCAAATGAGGGGGCTATCCCACTGAAGCTTCCATCCAAGTTTGGTGGAATTCCATCCAGTAGTTCTTAAGATATCTTGCAGACAAGGCCTGTATATACATGTACAAATAGATGGACGGACGGACGGACACCGGACATGGATGAATGCACGCACACACACCAACACCTAATCAAATGAGGGGGTTATCCCACTGAAGCTTCCATCAAAGTTTGGTGAAATTTCGTCCAGTAGTTCTCAAGATATCTTGCAGACAAAGCCTGTATATACATGTACAAGTAGATGGACGGACGGACGGACACCGGACACAGATGAATGCACGCACACACACCAAAACCTAATCAAATGAGGGGGCTATCCCACTGAAGCTTCCATCCAAGTTTGGTGGAATTCCATCCAGTAGTTCTTAAGATATCTTGCAGACAAGGCCTGTATATACATGTACAAATAGATGGACGGACGGACACCGGACATGGATGAATGCACGCACACACACCAAAACCTAATCAAATGAGGGGGCTATCCCAATGAAGCTTCCATCCAAGTTTGGTGAAATTCCATCCAGTAGTTCTCGAGATATCTTGCAGACAAGGCAAGGGGACGGACAAACATCCATCCAGACATCCATCCATCCAGACATCCAACCAGACAGACAGCACAAACACTAGATGTCTCCCCCCAACATAGTTGGGGGAGACATAATAAACTTGCGTCTATCTTGTAATTCATCTGCGTTACCTTTGGTCAAATTGCCCTTTGATAGCCATCGTTGCTTCCATTGCCCTTTGATATCTGTCATTGCTTCTGTCTGAGTGATATTTTAGCACTCTTGCGCGACTGCATCATATGGTAGGGTCCAAGCTCAGAAGGTTAGGAGACTACTTTTAATAATAGAAGTAGCCCCAGTTTCCCCTAACCTATGTCATCCCTACATTTTAGGCCATGCACAAAATGGAAAGCACCTATTAAGGCCTGATCATATATGCAAATAGGTGATACATGTATGTAATACATTCTGTACTGAGAAAATATGAAAAATTAAATAAAAAACTATGAAATACCAAACTCACAGGGGCACATCTAGACAATTCAGTACATACACCTGGCAACTTTGAGCCAATATCATACAGTGGTTTCCAAGATATGGCCCGGGCAACTTTAGGCCATGTGACATGTGGACACCGTGACAGATGCACTGGCAAAAAGGGATCATTTTAAATAAAATAAATTCACTAAAATATATGTGAACATCTTGGTGCATCGAAATTAGCAGGGGCACAATACCACATTATCTCGAATATACCATGCCAGTTTCAAACACATAGCAGTAGTATTTCCAGAGATAATCCCTGGACATGTTGAAATGAGCTGAGGAGTAAAAATTAATCAGGTCGGGAGACCATCCTACTGAACAATTCATCCAATTATCGAGAAATTCTTCCAAGTAGTTCTTGGGATATCTTGCTGACAATAAGTGGGGACGGACGGATACAACAACCACTATATGTCTCTCACCAACAGAGTTGGTCTGCTCAGCGAAGTTGGGAGCTTGAAATAGAAAAGCGGGCTCCATTCCTACATGTAAATGGTTGTACATCACTTTATAATCTACACACATGTATGATCAACTCCTTAAGAAGTTTTTACCTGCTGTGATGTCATCTGTGACCATAATTAGGGAGCGTGTCAAAAGTTTTGACGCGAACGCGTTCATTTTTGAACAGGGGGTCGTTCATTTCCGCATGCGTCAGGCCGTTCATTTTACACAGCAGCGTCAGAAAATGAACAGTGTAACGTTCATTATTGAACGTTCATTTTTGAACGTTCATTTTTTTAATGCACTCTGACGTTCATTTTCGCACGTTCGTTTTCGCATGTTCATTTTCTCACGTGCGCAAACGGCTGGCGTTTGACTCGAGCAGAAATGAACAACATACAGAGAGCTGCCATCCCGATATCAAAAAACGCGCCGGATCAAATCTACTTTCTCATCGCGCGTCATTCCCGTGTTTTAGATTTTATTGTCTTTTGCTCCATGTCTTTTGCTTCGTGTGTGTATATATTCAATGCATTCCGTAATCATTACATTGGTCAACACATTGGTCTATGACAAATATCCATCTTCTTTAAAGAAATATGTTGATTTGTTGGTGTTCGAACTGCGTCATTTTGTTTTATTTACAAATGAAGGGGCCCTCACAGGTTGCATAATGACGGGCGCCACATGCGTGATGAAGTCTCCACGTGAATCAATCGGTCCATATATCTTTTTTAAAGAAATAGCTTGATGTGTTGGCAATCAGAACTGTTTATTCAAGGTTTATTTTTTTTATCATGGAATTAAAACTTTGAACTCCATGGTTTTATTGACAAATAGGAGACCTCACATGGCGGCCTACCTTGAGATATGACGGGAGCCGCATGGCGTCTCTGCGTGATTCAGTCGGGCCGTGTCTTTTTATAATGATCATACATGTAGTTTGTAGGCCTGTATACTTTACCTGATTTACTCATTTCTTATTGAAGAAAATATTACTGAAGACAAAAAATTCCCAATGTCATAAGAATAAATCGTTATATAAGTGAATAACTTTCGTATATTTATATGTCTATATTATACTTTTGTCACTATGTATTTCCTTTGCGATTACCGGGAGGCGCACAAATAAGTTCGGCTTATTGCGCTCCTGTCGTCAAATAAACTATTTAAACCAAGTGAATGGCGATATTGTGGTTACTCCGGAAATAGGGAGCTGATCAATTTCTCTTTTCTCCCCCAGTGCGGATGCAATTGACATATTTCCAAGCAAAGAGGAAACACGTTTTTTTTCTTTTCTTGTTCTTGATTACTATTGCGATTTGTTTTCTCCATTATATATCTCTGACAAAGTTCATCCATGTGTGGAGAAAGATGGAAAACTGGGCTCCAAGATTCTGACAATGTTAGTATGGAGATGTATAAATTCCAATTAAACAAGTGTGAACTATAATAAAGGTGATGGTACGATAAGGCGGGATTTTGGCCAATACGTGGTCCGGTTGAATTCGAAAAAATAAAATTTCCTAAAAACACTTAGGTCTTAGTGTAACGGCAAGAGAAAATATAAGTACACAATATGTGAAAGTTTTAGTGCGATTGCGTTATGATTATAGTTATCACATGAAACGGAAATCCACAGCTTATGCTATTTCGTGAAAAAGGGTCTAAATCGAGTCCTTCAGACACGCGTTTAGACGCGAACGTGGACTAGAACGCCATTTAACCCGGTGTTGTGTGGTAACATTATATTCCCACTGCTGGGAGATCTTTTTGGTCCAAAGGGTCCTTCATACTGAAAACTGAAAAGTTATGATTCATAACGTTTGAAGTTTTCGTAAGTAGATTAAAGTGACAAAATCGCCTGTTACAGTTGTTCGTATGTCGTGTTGTAGTGGATACGCACGTTTGATCACAAGCGTCGCGAAATTTTGTTTTACCGGGTTCGAATCCCAAGAGGTCAACATGTGTGACGTCGACAGTTTATTTCAATCTTTCTCAAAATTGCATTCAGTATCTGAAATAAGATTTAAGGCTATCAGTATGAACCAATTAAAAGTAAAATAAATATTGTTTACTGATGACACTATACCGTGTGGACATTACGGGCCAATCAAACGTTGAAATCGACCGTTCAGTCGCTACCTGTAACAACGGCAATATATTCGCCTAAATTGTGTATTTATTCTCCAATATGTGCATGTGAAATCGACTGCAACGTGGTGAAATAATAACGTCTTGGTACCGAAAATATGCGAAGTTATCATGGTTCACCGTAACATTCACTTATGATTGACAGCTGCCGCCGACGACAGATTGTACATTGCATTGTGATTGACATATGGAGAGAAGAAATGTACATTCCTATATGCGTCGGCTGGCTGTGGGCAAACCCCCGCCTAACAATACAATCTCCTTTATAATTTCAGTTCAGGAAATGAGCTGCGGCAAATATACTTTATATTTATAAAACCAAGACAGGTGTTAAAAATTCGATGAATGCATATTAATAATTTCAAAACATGACTAATTTCCTTCCCGCAGCTAAAGACATCTCAATTCTGGCGCATGATTGGTGGGGGGCTATGCATTCAACAACTATTTATCTAGTCCTGTTGTGAGAAGCATGGCTTTCGAACCTCGCATTTCATGATCGTGGTCCTTGGGAGAAGAAAAGAACATTATTGGAATAGTGATCATCCACAGGGATGAACATAATGCTCTAATCAAAACAAAAGGCGTCATAGGACGCGCGATATGCTGTTGTATTTATTGCATCTATTGAACATACTTTAGTCAGCACGGGAACGGCAAATCACCTTTTGATCCTGTTAATTATTTTTATTTTAGGCCACTCGATATTAACTCATTCGACAATGAACTCCTGTTTTCTTTTGTCAAAAGTCAGTCAATAGCCTATACTGAATAGATGTTGTGGGTCTCATTTCCGCTCCAAGCTTAATACAACACCATAAATACGAGCTACATTTAAGTAACACCATCACTCGAAAATTTTCAGCATACCATATATAGCGTTCAATCTACATATTATCTTTCCAAGACCAATCGGACACCTCTTATAGAACTACCGAGAAGCGGAAAATATTCACAACTATGAATTCCACTGTAAGTATGATGTCTCCATGTTTTACCCTATTGAACATGAATGGTTATATGTACTTCTGGACATGCGTTCTTCTGTTTATGGTCCACGCGGTATATTGGGAAAAATGGATGAGCGCAGAAAACAGTTCTGTCTCACTCTGCAAACTTGGTCGAGGATTGGGTTTTGTTTTCATGTAGACGTATTTTCAGGAGAGAATTACAAATAGACGATCGTATATTCTGGCGGTTACTTTGCTTTCGTTTTCGGCGATCACAACTCACTATTGCATTATGGGCCACCATTGCGGATTCCCGATCACCACCTTTTCTTATGGACTTGAGGATATGTTTTATTATTTCGTGTTTGCATAATTTTTTAATAGCAGTGCTAATTTTTGTCGAATTTCAATCAAATATTTTAAGAGCCCTGGACACACAACTGGGCATTTTTCAATCCAATTTATCAATTGCGCTGCCGTGTTTTGATATCGAAATTCCGTGAGACTTTCTCTTGTAATTTGACACCTCCATTTACTCTGTGTTGAATATTTAAATTTAATTCCGTGAGACACTTCATTCCGTGAGACATTTAACCCATGCTATTTTTCTGAAAATCACAGCAGATTTCTGGTAACTCACTGGAATTCTGCGAGACTTGGCGGAGGGGGGGTGAGATTGGCTGTTTCGTACGACGGCTATCCTAGCTTGATAAATGTTGATCCTAATCCATGCATGTGTCCAATTTTTCCTCCATTCACTTAAACATCACAGACGTTTCCCCCAGCTCCTGCCTTGTGCATTATCCGTGTCAATGGAATGACCAATGTAGTGTATCGACATTAAAAAGCAGCATCGATGATATGATATAAAAAAAACCAAATATTTAGTATCTTTTATTATTCTTACAGCGATCATTGAGGAGTTTAACAAAGCCAGTCCCCAAGCTGGCCCTGGTACTGTTTCAGGTTGATATGGCAACTGGAATTGTTACAACAAGGAACATCCAAGGAGAAAAGGCAGTTGGATTCGAGGTCTTTGCTAAGTGGGATGCTGACTTTCTACGGGGCAAAATTATTGCATTGAGTGGTGAGTGGCAGAAGAATCGAATCTTATCTATTCAATAGTTCACATTTACTGGTACATGTATCAGATATTTTATTTTATTCCCCTCACATAACTGTCACAATTACTATAATCCTGACCTGTAGTGTATAATCCTACTAGGATACTTAAATTATGGATACTTATTATTATGAAAGCGACGTTAAATTCTATTCACTCACTCACTCAACTTTACTATGCCGTCCGTCTATATTTCGATGACAGCTCATGAATATAATAGTAATAAAATAATTGTTGCATTTGTGCAGCCAGTAGGTCAACAATTTATATGTACTTTTTTTTCTCAGATGACTTGCCCACACTGAATGCGACTGACAGAGATTTCGATGGTGACCAGTACATCTCCAGTCATCCATGGATGGTGGGTATTTTTTCTTTAATATTCATAGTAATAAGAGCTGCTAATAATCTATGATGATGAAATTTGTTTGTAATATTAATGTTTTGTAAATTTATTGGGCTTTTTCAAATATTTTTCTATTAAGCGAATTAAGCGAATCTGATCAATTTTATTGTCCCAGTTGTATTTTATTGGAAACTGACACGAGGTCCACAGTCAAGTTCTTATTAGATATCAGATCTTTGTGTTTTAAATCAATAGAATAACAGCTCACTATTCACACACATTCAATATATATGTGTTTTTTTTATGTACAGGTTCTTGGTGATGAGCCTAGTGTCACCAATCCTGCTATACAGTTGGAAGAACTGCAACCTGCGAACAGCCGAAAGAAGGTGTCAGACTTGTCAGATGTGTCGGACTGCGAGTCCATATCGGAATGCGATTCCACTGCAACGACGGAACCTGTGGTCGAGTCTGAACAGGTGACGGAGTCTGAGCAACCATTCACCGCCGTTGATCTGGCTGAAGTTAATCGTGCATTACAGGATGCCACTGAGATCGTAAGTATAGAGTAGTAATTCTCAATTTCATGGCATTTAGGTCTGCAGTAAAAAACTGATTTTCTTTTAAATTTGCAACAAATGTATTTTCATTGTTCTACATGTAGATATCTAAATGCCTATAGTCTAAATGTCTCTCGTACAGATCTTAATACTTGTTTTATGTATCATTTTAGTTGATGTGTGATGATCCATTACCGAATTTTGACATGGGCATGACTGCCTGTCTGCCAGTCGAATCCAGGGATGACAGACTCTTAGCCACGTTCCAGGATTTCTTCCAAAAGAACCTAGAAAACCAAAAGAAGAGCCTAGAAAACCAAGAAACGATTATTGCAGAACTACGGTCTTTGAAGAGCGGGGTGATTTCTCTTCATTCCAAGGTGGCAATAAGAAGATCTGACATCCTTAATCCTCTTACAGTACCACAGCTATCCACAACGACAACAGCACCTCCAATTACACCCGACACGATTCCTGCGGTATCTGTTATAACAACACCTGTCAACGACACACCCACGGTAGCTACAACACCCGACAGGACGCTTACCAATGATGCACCTTTATCCACGACACCTACCAGGACACCTATGATGACACTCTCCGTGATGACTCCGTCTCCACCATCTGTTTCTCCTCAGACTGCTTCACTCATCCAGTCAACCCCTGCACTGTCTGTATTACGTTCACCATTACAGGAGATTGTCTCTCATTGGTGAGTTACTAATCTCATTTTGGTGATGGATTATAATACATGATTTATAAATAGCAATATGGTCAAATTATCTCTTTTTCATGATTGCATTTTATTGTATTCCATTCGTGCGAGCATATCTAAATTGGGTAAGCAAAATAATCTCGAAAAATAACACTTTCCTGTATTGAACATGCCCTAATGAATTCATTTGTATTTCAGTGAAAACACACCAGTTGCCCCAGCCGGCCATATGAATCTAGGAAACCTGAGCCACGACCCATTGTTCATACGTACTGATAAGTAAGTGGATAGAAATATTATGGATTTCTTTTTTTTCCAGCTTAGTGAAGTCCTTTCACTCTGTATATTTGTAATCTGTCTTGTAACAGGGCAGCTACATGTAATTAGTCTATGCAAGTCGTTTTCACTTCATTCAAGAAGATTATATTTATATTCTGTGCACATAATAGTATTAGATACTACATGTAGCAATGACATTGATCAGTGTCTGTTTCTGTTTCCTTTTAGGTATCAATCTGCAGTTGCCAAGGCAAAGAACCGGCCAATGTTCTTGCTCAGAAAACTGTTGGATATAGTTTTCACGGAACAGGAAATGTGCTATGGAAATGAAAGCGGGACCGGTTCCATGATTCTAAAAGACGGGACAATTTGGAATTTCACCAAACTTGACACGGCCAAGATGACTGCTATCAAGAGGGCTGTTGAATTGGCATCTACCCAAGTTTTCCCACCCATCGAGCTTACCAGAGTGATTGGTGAGAGGATAAGAAAGGTCCGCTTTGAGTACCGGAAGAAGATGAACATTTGATCACAGAAACATGCTCAACTGTCCTCCCTGTGTATATATTGTATTCTAAATATTGTATTTATTATAAACTTCTGTATTGTCCTTTTTTATGTCCGTGTAAATAAAGTCATTTTCTCAAAACAATTCTTTTGCTTTTTTTCCGACATGCCTATCAAGTTCTGATATTGGAGAATTACCATACTAGTTTTCATCAAAGGGAAAATTCTAGAATACAGATTTAGTTTATAGATTTATTATCTAACAAGATATTTGTTGGGAAATTTTTCTGGGAGATGATTGAAAAAAACTTTTGTTGTGAAATATTGAAAAATTCTACCACACCCCGTTTGTTTTACCGAATTTAAAAAAAATCAAGGTCATGTTAAACAACAAAGTTACAATGGCCTTAGATATCACCTCACAACCAATCCATGTTGGATTAAATCCTATTAGACAATCCTATTGTCTAATAGGAACTTATTAGACAGGAATACCCTCAACAGAAAAGAACAGAAACGACTCAAGACAAGTAAACATATGAAATATGTTGAAAAATGTCGATATCAAGTCAAGGCATAAATAGGTGCTAAACCTACTATGCCATACAATTGTCTAATAGGAACTTATTAGACGGGGAATACCCTCAACAGAAAAGAACAGAAACGACTCAAGACAAGTAAACATATGAAATATGTTGAAAAATGTCGATAAGGATCTCGCGAAGCGAGATTGGCACTAGCCAAGCTTCTGACTTTTAACGGATGACCAAGAACATGCGATGCAGTGAACGATTTTCCGATTCTACACCAATCCAAAAGACACATCCATTTTACGGCAAATCCGAATTCCAGTCACCACTTGGATTGAACAGCACGGAGAATTATCTGTATGCCACAAGACTTGGGCTAACTTCATATACGCGAAGCGTATACGGAGATAATCTATCTACGGGGAAGCGGAAGTCGCTCAGTAAACTGAGGTCCGATAACTTGAATTATAGTTATCACCAAATTGGATAAGAATAACACGACTGTTATTCTAGACAATGATCGATATATAGCTGAAGCCTACGCTCAGCTGTATGACAACAAACATTACGTCGAAATCCCTGAGATCGATATCAACTCAACGCATAAAAAGGTGCTAAACCTAATGTGCCATACAATTGTCTAATGGGAACTTATTAGACAGGAATCAACAGAAAAGAACAGGAACGACTCAAGACAAGTAAACATATGAAATATGTTGAAAAATGTCGATAAGGATCTCGCGTAGCGAGATTGGTACTAGCCAAGACTAACATAAGAAACAACTCTATACTGAGGCGGTCCGATGACGACAACCTACTGATGTCCATACCCTCCGGCGTTTGTGCTTGAAAGAGGGAGAAATTTACACAGATCTTCGAAGCTAATTACTGACTCTACTGAATTCAATCTGACTCGAAGAGGCAGAATGAAAACTACACATCTCTACAGAAACAACGACCCAAGAAAAGTAAACATATGAAATATGTTGAGATATGTGGAAATTGCATTAGCCATGACATACATCAGAAACGTCTCTAAACTGAGGCTGTCCTATGACGACATCTTGCTGCTGCCCAAGGGGTTTTCTTCTATACCAACACCAGTCACTGGAAAGAGGAATATTATTTCTGACTTCTAACGGATGATTAAAGAGGAGGAGAAACTTAAAGGAACTGCTACGCAAATCGAAGATTTGATGGCTAACACCTTCCTGTATTAAAAGGCGACCCCTGAAGAGAGATATGCCTGTGGAGTTATCGAAGATAACTCCCGAAATTATCACGAAACATTGCTCTGACGTATATATATACTACATATATTTACGGAACTGTGAATATGACCACAGTAAATATTCAGACAATGTCGGGTCAGAACATACCAGGAGAGTGGGTATGTTTATGGACATCTTCTTGCACAGATACCCAGATGGTGTCAACTTGGAATTCCGATACGGAAAGTCGTGGTCTGGCAGGTCTGGCATGTTGTTGGCGTCGAAAAATGCCTGGTGGCGGCTTTGTCGGTTGACGGCAGTTGTGCCGATGTTGACCTTGTTTTTATCATCACACGATAGTGACAAAACTTCGTCGTTGTAGAGGGCTGCCAGCTCGTTGACGGTATTCACTTCGACACACGTGTAGCGAAAATCCTCGTGATCTTTGGTCGTCAAGCAGTTGGACACTCGTGGTACTCTGGCGTTGATCTTGCCAGTGTAATATTTCGCCGAAGAATGATTTTTGTTTGGTGCATTCATAGTCCGATGTATGGTGTTCCTGGACATTTGGACATTGTTGGTTTCAAGAACTGCGGTCTGTAGTTGACTTAGAGATGTCCCAAAGGAGAAAGCTACATCGTTTCTCCTACGACTTTGCGCAGCCGCAGAGTTTTGCGTAATCGTCTGCTGTATGGTGTCCAAAACCTCTGGGTGCTTGGAGACAATGGAAGGCCGACCCATCTTACGTTTTGGCAGATCTGGAATGAAGCAAAATAACTCATTAAAATCTTGTGACTATATGTAAAAACTAAAATTATCACAAAACTCAGTGCTATGTTTGTCTGGAATTCTTTTTGTTGAATAATGTGGCTTCCTGTCCCCCCTCCCCCATTCCCCCCCCTCACACACACCAACCAAAATGCATTCAGAATATGGGCTTGTGTGGTTATATCAGTACTCCAATTCGTCTCATATCATAGCTCTAATCCTTTAAACATCATGTATTGCATTGATAACTAACCTTGAGGTAGCAGTTCCCGGGGGCTAGGTTTAAACAACCAGTCATCTTCAGTTCCCTGGGTGGCGATAATCTTTTCAAGTCCCTCTTTTGGTAAATCGGCTATATCGTCGGTATAGTTGTACTGGTCCCACTCCGCGACTCCTGGGTCCGTAAAGGCCGCTCGGACCCACTCGTCCACGAGACCTTGGTCAGTTAGCCTCTGCATGCATTCTTCCACGTTCATGACGAAATGGTGAGTTGCGATGAGAAGCTGAATATATTGTAGGTATACGATGACGACTATACTAATTATTATAGGCTGGAGAGTCTTTATATAGCAATCGCTGAACTTGCGCGCGGACAGGTTAGAACATGTTCAAATGACACCCCTTCTCAACGTGATCCTGCTATAGTTAATTCCAAAAGTTAATACGGAGTATCAATTGTTAATCCTTGTTCATTGTGTTACCATCATCAGCTACTGAGTATAGCACTTGTTAATCCCGGATTTATAATCCATTGTTTTTAGACCAGGTGAGTGAAGTGCATCAGTGTCCATGATGTCATTGTATCAATCGGTGTCAAAATCATAATGATAATTGAAATTTATTCATTTGTTTAAAATCCCCAATGTTAACACATATCTTTCAGTATAAACTAATCAAAAAAACTGATCGACGAACTTATACATAGTTAATTTATATCTCCCTCCGCTCTCTCCATGCCATTTGTGAATGTATTTATTTCGAAATACAGCACTTGTAAACATCTCAAATGAACTAAGAAATGTGACGAGAAATTAAACATTGAGTTGCTTGGCCCCGAAATCCTTATTAGAAAAACTACAATTTCAATTAAAAAAAAAAAGCAATGTGCTCGTGTCCGCTTTTGAAATAAGCCCATTGGGCGCGTTTCGATGAGAGTCCCTGTCCTATTGGGCTCCTGTCTGCACCCTTGTAGTTAATATCTTTTATGGTAAGTATCATCTGGTGAGAGAGGAATCAGCGAACCTGTGGATTGGACGGAGAACGCATGATGGAGAAAATAGTTAATATGAGAACCGAAGAATATCGTGTTTCTTGTAAACATGCAGCCCTATCTATGAGTATGTCTGTGTTGGGGTATTAAGGTCTATTAACTTTCAATAACATCGTTCACTCCAGCAAACAGCATGATAAAGGGCATGGAAGTCTGTGTATATATAAATAACACATTATCATGTGGATACTAAACGGGAGTGTGCTTGCGGACACGACGAAGAAAACCCGGAGCACTATCTTCTGTTTTGTCCTCTTTATACACCTTTTAGAATCCAAATAATTCAATTACCAAATCATGATATCGAAACCCTTTTATTCGGAAATCTATATCTTAGCATTGAAGAAAATACAGGTATCTTTATCACTGTCCATAATTTTATTATGCAATCAGAACGATTTCTGGAGTGAAGGTGACTCAGTACTGTTTCGCAAATGATATACACGTATAACCTTTTAAGCGGAATAGTTATCCTAGGAAGAGCCTATGTGAAGAGCCTATGTGAGCATACTTTTTTATAAGTTATTGTATAGAATTAGTACTTAGTAAACTTGTCTATTGTATAGTTTGATGATTTGTAGAAATATATATTTATATTAATTAATACTGAGAGCAAAGAATTGTTTATATCAGATTGCTTAACTCTTGTATTTGTATGTTTTTCTTTCGTTTTTTTTCACAATGATTATATATTATTCCATCTTTTCGCCATGTTAATGCAACGTTCTTCTTTTTTTCTCTTTTTTTTTATTCAATTCACGATTTGTATTTTCAACTTGTTTGTCTGGGAGAGGCGTTAGTATAGGCTTGCCTGTTCGCCGATCCCAGTTTCCCTTTGAGGTAATAAAATATATTGTTTAAACCAAACGGGAGTGTATGATTTGTGTGTGTGGTAAGGTGAACGAGAACCGTTGAATAATAGCTGGAAAATACTTATACCAGGTTTACAACTATCTTCTAGGCTTGTCGATACGCTGTCACATACAAATAATGCTCCGTATAATATTCTGTATTGTGCAATAAATTCCTGTTCTCAGTGTGATTCACATGACACCAAACTGTAAAATTGGATTCATGAAAAAAATCACTTTCATTCTGAAATACTTCAGATGAGAGATAATCGGTACTCGATCATTGGATATGTAACTTATAACACAATCACGAGGACAAAACGTTAGAACTCTTGGGGGTAATTTTCTCTTCAAGTAATTTTGAATTTAATAGCGAAAAATGTATTTCAGATTTCATATCGATCATGTGATATGGTGAAATATAAGTGAATCGTTTATTGAGCTTTATTGATCTATCAAAATACGATAATAAAATCAACGCTATATTGATATGTGCATCTGTTCAAGGGGCTTTCCGTGATGGATCATTTTTAACACCAAATAATAAATATAACGAACAGCATTTAGAACACCGCAAGATGTGTAATAAATTAAATTGAAACAATATTATGTCGAGTTTCAAATGTTGACAGTGTCAGTTACGGCCTACCAGGAAAATCCCGGGTGGTAATTTGGTGTGCATAAAAAGCCATCTGGACCTGGAGACTGTCACTATTTTTCCATACGAAAAAAATTAGTAGCGGTGAAGAAATCTGATGCAATGAAGCACACACCTTACAATTCTATATACCCGGGAACAGCAACGACTTTGAGCTCGCCCCCTTTCTGGGCCTCATGTGCAGACGATCCTCGCGCGTCACACACTGTCAATACAGAGCAGGTCGGACAGTACAAATAGGGAACAGCTAGGGATTTAGCATATACGGTTAATATTCGGGATCAACATTCGCCGACTTTACGTAATATAATAATGTGTGGTTTGATATCACAACAAAGTCCTTATTTGTCTATCAAATTAAATCAAATTACGAACGTTTTAAGGAGCTTAATTCATCAACTTGTTCACCCGATTATTGTATCATTCTTTACGATATTTGGTCACATCGGACTTTCAATGAGGCCAAATCAGTATGGTGATATTTCTCTGTCGAAGTTTAATATTATATAGTTCATCTCGTTTTCTTCCAAAAAAATAATACACGCGCGTTTATTATTAGTTCCTCTATGTCGCTCGTTCTATAATTCCCGGTAAATAATTCTCCAGAATATGCACGAAAGATCCACTTTTATTTTTTTAAATACCTGCGAAAGCTAGTGCAAGTCTCAAAGGTGCTGCCTTTTCGAGTGATCTGTTTTTGTTTGTTTTTTTTCGTTCTAGTATAAGTCGACACGATAGCCGTAATGTGAGCTCTTCAGCGAATTCTGACCGCTATCATACACACTAATTTGAACGTTCAAAAAAGAACGTTCTTTTCTGACGTTCATTTTTTCTGACGGGGTGGTGTTCATTTTCTGACTGTCGAACGTTCGTTTGCTCGAAGAAAAAGAACGAGCACCTGTTCATTTTCTGACGCATTCTTTTAGTTTAAACGTCAAAACTTTTGACACGCTCCCTTACGATACAAACTTTGTGATGGTGCCCCTTGGCTTTCAGCAATTCTATCAAGTGATCCATCATCCCAACAACATCTGTTGATTCATGACAGAGTAAAAAACAATATAAGAAACAGCTGATTCATTAGTACTTACGTTTTGGCCTCTTGGTTGCTTTCTGTCTCTGCCTCCCATATTCACTGTCAGTCAAGTCTAAAGTAAGAAGAGCAATGTTTATCTAGATGGTGCTCATTCTACATGTACAATTTGAACTAGAGGTTCCGCTTTGACCCTTGAGTTGCCGCTCCGGCATGAAGCCTATGCTGGTTGTTTTTTTAAGCAAAAACATACGTCTCCCCCAACCTCCCACCTTGCCTTGAGTGAGCACATAATTTAAGGGAAAGTACTATAAAATGAATGTAGCAATAAGTATCCTAAACAAAGCTGCGCATCTAAAAATATAAATTACAAAGAGGCGATTTTTATTGTTGCAGTAACCCAGTGAGGAGTCGGGATTTCTATAGCAATGAGTGGATTGTCGAATCTACAGCGTCCAACCAATGTGAAATACATGTAATTGTGAAGCATCAACTATTTCGAAACTGATCACATTATAGGAAAGATGCAAAACATACAAGAGCCACACCTATAGTATACATGCTGTACCGTATAGAAGTTACATGCATCTGCCTTCAGTAGTTTCCAAGATATGGAGTGAACAAAAATTGGACACAGATAAGCACATTTTGCATGGACCCACACAAACACCAGCTCACACCCAAACCTAATTAGATCATAAGGCCATTTCAATGAAGCTTCCGTCCAAGTTTGGTGAAATTCCGTCGAGTAGTTCTCCAGATATCTTGCAGACAAGGTATGTGTATAGACATGAACAATTAGATGGATGGATGGACGATGGACATGGATAAATGCACACACACACCCAAACCTAATCAAATGAGGGGACTAACCCAATGAACCTTCCATCCAAGTTTGGTGAAATTCTGCCCAGTAGTTCTTCAGATATCTTGCAGAAAGGGCCTGTATATACATATACATGTACAAGTACATGAACAGACGGACGGACACCGAACATGGATGAACGCACATACAAACCAAAACCTAATCAGATGAGAGGGCTATCCCAATAAAGCTTCCATCCAAGTTTGGTGAACTTCCGTCACGTAGTTCTCCAGATATCTTGCAGACAAGGCCTGAATATACATGTACAAGTGGATGAACGGACGGACGGACACCCGACACGGATGAATGCATGCACACATACACCAAAACCTGATCAAATAAGGGGGCTATCCCAATGAAGCTTCCATCCAAGTTTGGTGAAATTCCATCCAGTAGTTCTCAGATATCTTGCAGACAAGGCCTGTATATACATGTACAAGTAGATGGACGGATGGACGGACGGACGGACATCGGACACGGATGAACGCATGCACACACACCAAAACCTAATCAAATAAGGGGGCTATCCCAATGAAGCTTCCATCCAAGTTTGGTGAAATTCCATCTAGTAGTTCTCAAGATATCTTGCAGACAAGGCCTGTATATACATGTACAAGTAGATGGACGGATGGACGGACGGACGGACACCGGACACAGATGAATGCACGCACACACACCAAAACCTAATCAAATGAGGGGGCTATCCCACTGAAGCTTCCATCCAAGTTTGGTGGAATTCCATCCAGTAGTTCTTAAGATATCTTGCAGACAAGGCCTGTATATACATGTACAAATAGATGGACGGACGGACGGACACCGGACATGGATGAATGCACGCACACACACCAAAACCTAATCAAATGAGGGGGCTATCCCAATGAAGCTTCCATCCAAGTTTGGTGAAATTCCATCCAGTAGTTCTCGAGATATCTTGCAGACAAGGCAAGGGGACGGACAGACATCCATCCAGACATCCATCCATCCAGACATCCAACCAGACAGACAGCACAAACACTAGATGTCTCCCCCCAACATAGTTGGGGGAGACATAATAAACTTGCGTCTATCTTGTAATTCATCTGCGTTACCTTTGGTCAAATTGCCCTTTGATAGCCATCGTTGCTTCCATTGCCCTTTGATATCTGTCATTGCTTCTGTCGGAGTGATATTTTAGCACTCTTGCGCGACTGCATCATATGGTAGGGTCCAAGCTCAGAAAGTTAGGAGACTACTTTTAATAATAGAAGTAGCCCCAGTTTCCCCTAACCTATGTCATCCCTACATCTTAGGCCATGCACAAAATGGAAAGCACCTATTAAGGCCTGATCATATATGCAAATAGGTGATACATGTATGTAATACATTCTGTACTGAGAAAATATGAAAAATTAAATAAAAAACTATGAAATACCAAACTCACAGGGGCACATCTAGACAATTCAGTACATACACCTGGCAACTTTGAGCCAATATCATACAGTGGTTTCCAAGATATGGCCCGGACAACTTTAGGCCATGTGACATGTGGACACCGTGACAGATGCACTGGCAAAAAGCGATCATTTTAAATAAAATAAATTCACTAAAATATATGTGAACATCTTTGTGCATCGAAATTAGCAGGGGCACAATACCGCATTATCTCGAATATACCATGCCAGTTTCAAACACATAGCAGTAGTATTTCCAGAGATAATCCCTGGACATGTTGAAATGAGCTGAGGAGTAAAAATTAATCAGGTCGGGAGACCATCCTACTGAACAATTCATCCAATTATCGAGAAATTCTTCCAAGTAGTTCTTGGGATATCTTGCTGACAATAAGTGGGGACGGACGGATACAACAACCACTATATGTCTCTCACCAACAGAGTTGGTCTGCTCAGCGAAGTTGGGAGCTTGAAATAGAAAAGCGGGCTCCATTCCTACATGTAAATGGTTGTACATCACTTTATAATCTACACACATGTATGATCAACTCCTTAAGAAGTTTTTACCTGCTGTGATGTCATCTGTGACCATAATTACGATACAAACTTTGTGATGGTGCCCCTTGGCTTTCAGCAATTCTATCAAGTGATCCATCATCCCAACAACATCTGTTGATTCATGACAGAGAGTAAAAAACAATATAAGAAACAGCTGATTCATTAGTACTTACGTTTTGGCCTCTTGGTTGCTTTCTGTCTCTGCCTCCCATATTCACTGTCAGTCAAGTCTAAAGTAAGAAGAGCAATGTTTATCTAGATGGTGCTCATTCTACATGTACAATTTGAACTAGAGGTTCCGCTTTGACCCTTGAGTTGCCGCTCCGGCATGAAGCCTATGCTGGTTGTTTGTTTAAGCAAAAACATACGTCTCCCCCAACCTCCCACCTTGCCTTGAGTGAGCACATAATTTAAGGGAAAGTACTATAAAATGAATGTAGCAATAAGTATCCTAAACAAAGCTGCGCATCTAAAAATATAAATTACAAAGAGGCGATTTTTATTGTTGCAGTAACCCAGTGAGGAGTCGGGATTTCTATAGCAATGAGTGGATTGTCGAATCTACAGCGTCCAACCAATGTGAAATACATGTAATTGTGAAGCATCAACTATTTCGAAACTGATCACATTATAGGAAAGATGCAAAACATACAAGAGCCACACCTATAGTATACATGCTGTACCGTATAGAAGTTACATGCATCTGCCTTCAGTAGTGTCCAAGATATGGAGTGAACAAAAATTGGACAGACAGATAAGCACATTTTGCATGGACCCACACAAACACTAGCTCACACCCAAACCTAATTAGATCATAAGGCCATTTCAATGAGGCTTCCATCCAAGTTTGGTGAAATTCCGTCGAGTAGTTCTCCAGATATCTTGCAGACAAGGTATGTGTATAGACATGAACAATTAGATGGATGGATGGACGATGGACATGGATAAATGCACACACACACCCAAACCTAATCAAATGAGGGGACTAACCCAATGAACCTTCCATCCAAGTTTGGTGAAATTCTGTCCAGTAGTTCTTCAGATATCTTGCAGAAAGGGCCTGTATATACATATACATGTACAAGTACATGGACAGACGGACGGACACCGAACATGGATGAACGCACATACAAACCAAAACCTAATCAGATGAGAGGGCTATCCCAATAAAGCTTCCATCCAAGTTTGGTGAACTTCCGTCACGTAGTTCTCCAGATATCTTGCAGACAAGGCCTGAATATACATGTACAAGTAGATGAACGGACGGACGGACACCCGACACGGATGAATGCATGCACACATACACCAAAACCTGATCAAATAAGGGGGCTATCCCAATGAAGCTTCCATCCAAGTTTGGTGAAATTCCATCCAGTAGTTCTCAAGATATCTTGCAGACAAGGCCTGTATATACATGTACAAGTAGATGGACGGATGGACGGACGGACGGACACCGGACACGGATGAACGCATGCACACACACCAAAACCTAATCAAATAAGGGGGCTATCCCAATGAAGCTTCCATCCAAGTTTGGTGAAATTCCGTCCAGTAGTTCTCAAGATATCTTGCAGACAAGGCCTGTATATACATGTACAAGTAGATGGACGGAGGGACGGACGGACACCGGCCACGGATGAATGCACGCACACACACCAAATCCTAATCAAATGAGGGGGCTATCCCACTGAAGCTTCCATCCAAGTTTGGTGGAATTCCATCCAGTAGTTCTTAAGATATCTTGCAGACAAGGCCTGTATATACATGTACAAATAGATGGACGGACGGACGGACACCGGACATGGATGAATGCACGCACACACACCAAAACCTAATCAAATGAGGGGGCTATCCCAATGAAGCTTCCATCCAAGTTTGGTGAAATTCCATCCAGTAGTTCTCGAGATATCTTGCAGACAAGGCCTGTATATACATGTACAAATAGATGGACGGACGGACGGACACCGGCATGGATGAATGCACGCACACACACCAAACCTAATCAAATGAGGGGGTTATCCCACTGAAGCTTCCATCAAAGTTTGGTGAAATTTCGTCCAGTAGTTCTCAAGATATCTTGCAGACAAGGCCTGTATATACATGTACAAGTAGATGGACGGACGGACGGACACCGGACACAGATGAATGCACGCACACACACCAAAACCTAATCAAATGAGGAGGCTATCCCACTGAAGCTTCCATCCAAGTTTGGTGGAATTCCATCCAGTAGTTCTTAAGATATCTTGCAGACAAGGCCTGTATATACATGTACAAATAGATGGACGGACACCGGACATGGATGAATGCACGCACACACACCAAAACCTAATCAAATGAGGGGGCTATCCCAATGAAGCTTCCATCCAAGTTTGGTGAAATTCCATCCAGTAGTTCTCGAGATATCTTGCAGACAAGGCAAGGGGACGGACAAACATCCATCCAGACATCCATCCATCCAGACATCCAACCAGACAGACAGCACAAACACTAGATGTCTCCCCCCAACATAGTTGGGGGAGACATAATAAACTTGCGTCTATCTTGTAATTCATCTGCGTTACCTTTGGTCAAATTGCCCTTTGATAGCCATCGTTGCTTCCATTGCCCTTTGATATCTGTCATTGCTTCTGTCTGAGTGATATTTTAGCACTCTTGCGCGACTGCATCATATGGTAGGGTCCAAGCTCAGAAGTTAGGAGACTACTTTTAATAATAGAAGTAGCCCCAGTTTCCCCTAACCTATGTCATCCCTACATTTTAGGCCATGCACAAAATGGAAAGCACCTATTAAGGCCTGATCATATATGCAAATAGGTGATACATGTATGTAATACATTCTGTACTGAGAAAATATGAAAAATTAAATAAAAAACTATGAAATACCAAACTCACAGGGGCACATCTAGACAATTCAGTACATACACCTGGCAACTTTGAGCCAATATCATACAGTGGTTTCCAAGATATGGCCCGGGCAACTTTAGGCCATGTGACATGTGGACACCGTGACAGATGCACTGGCAAAAAGGGATCATTTTAAATAAAATAAATTCACTAAAATATATGTGAACATCTTGGTGCATCGAAATTAGCAGGGGCACAATACCACATTATCTCGAATATACCATGCCAGTTTCAAACACATAGCAGTAGTATTTCCAGAGATAATCCCTGGACATGTTGAAATGAGCTGAGGAGTAAAAATTAATCAGGTCGGGAGACCATCCTACTGAACAATTCATCCAATTATCGAGAAATTCTTCCAAGTAGTTCTTGGGATATCTTGCTGACAATAAGTGGGGACGGACGGATACAACAACCACTATATGTCTCTCACCAACAGAGTTGGTCTGCTCAGCGAAGTTGGGAGCTTGAAATAGAAAAGCGGGCTCCATTCCTACATGTAAATGGTTGTACATCACTTTATAATCTACACACATGTATGATCAACTCCTTAAGAAGTTTTTACCTGCTGTGATGTCATCTGTGACCATAATTACGATACAAACTTTGTGATGGTGCCCCTTGGCTTTCAGCAATTCTATCAAGTGATCCATCATCCCAACAACATCTGTTGATTCATGACAGAGTAAAAAACAATATAAGAAACAGCTGATTCATTAGTACTTACGTTTTGGCCTCTTGGTTGCTTTCTGTCTCTGCCTCCCATATTCACTGTCAGTCAAGTCTAAAGTAAGAAGAGCAATGTTTATCTAGATGGTGCTCATTCTACATGTACAATTTGAACTAGAGGTTCCGCTTTGACCCTTGAGTTGCCGCTCCGGCATGAAGCCTATGCTGGTTGTTTTTTTAAGCAAAAACATACGTCTCCCCCAACCTCCCACCTTGCCTTGAGTGAGCACATAATTTAAGGGAAAGTGCTATAAAATGAATGTAGCAATAAGTATCCTAAACAAAGCTGCGCATCTAAAAATATAAATTACAAAGAGGCGATTTTTTATTGCTGCAGTAACCCAGTGAGGAGTCGGGATTTCTATAGCAATGAGTGGATTGTCGAATCTACAGCGTCCAACCAATGTGAAATACATGTAATTGTGAAGCATCAACTATTTCGAAACTGATCACATTATAGGAAAGATGCAAAACATACAAGAGCCACACCTATAGTATACATGCTGTACCGTATAGAAGTTACATGCATCTGCCTTCAGTAGTTTCCAAGATATGGAGTGAACAAAAATTGGACAGACAGATAAGCACATTTTGCATGGACCCACACAAACACTAGCTCACACCCAAACCTAATTAGATCATAAGGCCATTTCAATGAAGCTTCCGTCCAAGTTTGGTGAAATTCCGTCGAGTAGTTCTCCAGATATCTTGCAGACAAGGTATGTGTATAGACATGAACAATTAGATGGATGGATGGACGATGGACATGGATAAATGCACACACACACCCAAACCTAATCAAATGAGGGGACTAACCCAATGAACCTTCCATCCAAGTTTGGTGAAATTCTGCCCAGTAGTTCTTCAGATATCTTGCAGAAAGGGCCTGTATATACATATACATGTACAAGTACATGAACAGACGGACGGACACCGAACATGGATGAACGCACATACAAACCAAAACCTAATCAGATGAGAGGGCTATCCCAATAAAGCTTCCATCCAAGTTTGGTGAACTTCCGTCACGTAGTTCTCCAGATATCTTGCAGACAAGGCCTGAATATACATGTACAAGTGGATGAACGGACGGACGGACACCCGACACGGATGAATGCATGCACACATACACCAAAACCTGATCAAATAAGGGGGCTATCCCAATGAAGCTTCCATCCAAGTTTGGTGAAATTCCATCCAGTAGTTCTCAGATATCTTGCAGACAAGGCCTGTATATACATGTACAAGTAGATGGACGGATGGACGGACGGACGGACATCGGACACGGATGAACGCATGCACACACACCAAAACCTAATCAAATAAGGGGGCTATCCCAATGAAGCTTCCATCCAAGTTTGGTGAAATTCCATCTAGTAGTTCTCAAGATATCTTGCAGACAAGGCCTGTATATACATGTACAAGTAGATGGACGGATGGACGGACGGACGGACACCGGACACAGATGAATGCACGCACACACACCAAAACCTAATCAAATGAGGGGGCTATCCCACTGAAGCTTCCATCCAAGTTTGGTGAAATTCCATCCAGTAGTTCTTAAGATATCTTGCAGACAAGGCCTGTATATACATGTACAAATAGATGGACGGACGGACGGACACCGGACATGGATGAATGCACGCACACACACCAAAACCTAATCAAATGAGGGGGCTATCCCAATGAAGCTTCCATCCAAGTTTGGTGAAATTCCATCCAGTAGTTCTCGAGATATCTTGCAGACAAGGCAAGGGGACGGACAGACATCCATCCAGACATCCATCCATCCAGACATCCAACCAGACAGACAGCACAAACACTAGATGTCTCCCCCCAACATAGTTGGGGGAGACATAATAAACTTGCGTCTATCTTGTAATTCATCTGCGTTACCTTTGGTCAAATTGCCCTTTGATAGCCATCGTTGCTTCCATTGCCCTTTGATATCTGTCATTGCTTCTGTCGGAGTGATATTTTAGCACTCTTGCGCGACTGCATCATATGGTAGGGTCCAAGCTCAGAAAGTTAGGAGACTACTTTTAATAATAGAAGTAGCCCCAGTTTCCCCTAACCTATGTCATCCCTACATCTTAGGCCATGCACAAAATGGAAAACACCTATTAAGGCCTGATCATATATGCAAATAGGTGATACATGTATGTAATACATTCTGTACTGAGAAAATATGAAAAATTAAATAAAAAACTATGAAATACCAAACTCACAGGGGCACATCTAGACAATTCAGTACATACACCTGGCAACTTTGAGCCAATATCATACAGTGGTTTCCAAGATATGGCCCGGGCAACTTTAGGCCATGTGACATGTGGACACCGTGACAGATGCACTGGCAAAAAGGGATCATTTTAAATAAAATAAATTCACTAAAATATATGTGAACATCTTTGTGCATCGAAATTAGCAGGGGCACAATACCACATTATCTCGAATATACCATGCCAGTTTCAAACACATAGCAGTAGTATTTCCAGAGATAATCCCTGGACATGTTGAAATGAGCTGAGGAGTAAAAATTAATCAGGTCGGGAGACCATCCTACTGAACAATTCATCCAATTATCGAGAAATTCTTCCAAGTAGTTCTTGGGATATCTTGCTGACAATAAGTGGGGACGGACGGATACAACAACCACTATATGTCTCTCACCAACAGAGTTGGTCTGCTCAGCGAAGTTGGGAGCTTGAAATAGAAAAGCGGGCTCCATTCCTACATGTAAATGGTTGTACATCACTTTATAATCTACACACATGTATGATCAACTCCTTAAGAAGTTTTTACCTGCTGTGATGTCATCTGTGACCATAATTACGATACAAACTTTGTGATGGTGCCCCTTGGCTTTCAGCAATTCTATCAAGTGATCCATCATCCCAACAACATCTGTTGATTCATGACAGAGAGTAAAAAACAATATAAGAAACAGCTGATTCATTAGTACTTACGTTTTGGCCTCTTGGTTGCTTTCTGTCTCTGCCTCCCATATTCACTGTCAGTCAAGTCTAAAGTAAGAAGAGCAATGTTTATCTAGATGGTGCTCATTCTACATGTACAATTTGAACTAGAGGTTCCGCTTTGACCCTTGAGTTGCCGCTCCGGCATGAAGCCTATGCTGGTTGTTTGTTTAAGCAAAAACATACGTCTCCCCCAACCTCCCACCTTGCCTTGAGTGAGCACATAATTTAAGGGAAAGTACTATAAAATGAATGTAGCAATAAGTATCCTAAACAAAGCTGCGCATCTAAAAATATAAATTACAAAGAGGCGATTTTTATTGTTGCAGTAACCCAGTGAGGAGTCGGGATTTCTATAGCAATGAGTGGATTGTCGAATCTACAGCGTCCAACCAATGTGAAATACATGTAATTGTGAAGCATCAACTATTTCGAAACTGATCACATTATAGGAAAGATGCAAAACATACAAGAGCCACACCTATAGTATACATGCTGTACCGTATAGAAGTTACATGCATCTGCCTTCAGTGTCCAAGATATGGAGTGAACAAAAATTGGACAGACAGATAAGCACATTTTGCATGGACCCACACAAACACTAGCTCACACCCAAACCTAATTAGATCAGAAGGCCATTTCAATGAGGCTTCCATCCAAGTTTGGTGAAATTCCGTCGAGTAGTTCTCCAGATATCTTGCAGACAAGGTATGTGTATAGACATGAACAATTAGATGGATGGATGGACGATGGACATGGATAAATGCACACACACACCCAAACCTAATCAAATGAGGGGACTAACCCAACACAGGAAGGAAGCAATCAGAGATTGCTCAATTGTATGCCCCCCCTCTTCGACTTTAATCCGACACTGCCCCGCCATTGTTCTGTTCTTTATTGGTTGGTGGAGGTCTAATTTGGATAATTATAAAAATTCTGTTTCAGTCACTTTTTTGCCATGTCTCACATAATACATGTACATATTCCAAATATCAAGCAACAAGTGATAATACGATGCTTCGATGCAAGATGGTCGCCAGGGCTTTCGCCAAATCCGAAAATGTGACCTGGTTATGAGACCTACATTCCTTGGGAGTATATTGTGGTGAAATTATGAAGCGATCAGTGAATTTTGTACCCAATTCACTGTTTTTGGGGCAATTTCATACTTCAGGACCTATGTTGTCTGCTTTGGAATATAGAATAACATATAATATAGCCATTTTCCTGGTTCAAATCAGTTATGGACTGAGATCCAGCTTGGACAAATAAATATATCCCATTCACTTAGGTTTAAACAAAGGGCCATAACTCTTGAAAATATAACCGAAAACAGAGAAACTTCACGCTACACACCTATGGGTCACTGACCTGATACTTGTTCATACAATATTAACCGAGATCCAGCCCTACAAATCCCAATTCACAAAGATTTGAAGAAAAAAGGGCCATAACTCTTGAAAATATAGGCGAAATGTGGAGAAACTTCATGCTGCACAACTACAGGGCACTGATCACATATCCTGCAAATTTCATAATTGTTCATACAATATTCAACGAGATCCAGCCCGGACAAGTTCCAATTCACAAAGATTTGAAGAAAAAAGGGCCATAACTCTTGAAAATATATGCGAAACGCGGAGAAACTCCAAGCTGCACAACTACAGGGCACTGATCACATATCCTGCAAATTTCATAATTGTTCATACAATATTCACCGAGATCCAGCCCGGACAAGTTCCAATTCACAAAGATTTGAAGAAAAAAGGGCCATAACTCTTGAAAATATATGCGGAACGCGGAGAAAATTCACGCTGCACAACTACAGGGCACTGACCACACACCCTGCAAATTTCATAATTGTCCATACAATATTAACCGAGATCCAGCCCGGACAAGTCCCAATTCACGGAGAATTCAGGAACAAAGGGCCATAACTCTTGAAAATATACGTGAAATGTGGAGAAACTTTACGCTGCACAACTGTGGGTCATTGACCACGTATCATGCAAATTTCATACTTGTCCATACAATATTAACCAAGATCCAGCCCGGACAAGTCCCATTCACAGAGATTTCAGAAAAAGGGCCATAACTCTTGAAAATTATACCGGAACTCGGAAAATACTCCACGCTGCACAACTACGAGCCACTGGCCACATTCCATGCAAGTTTCGATCCTGTCCATCAAATATTAACCGAGATATTGCCCGGACAAGAAATTCGGACGGACAGACGGACAGACGGATGGACAGACGGACGGACGGACAGACGGACGGACAAAGCGATCGCTATATGCCCCCCCTCTAGTTAGAGGGGGGGCATAATGAACCTTCCATCCAAGTTTGGTGAAATTCTGTCCAGTAGTTCTTCAGATATCTTGCAGAAAGGGCCTGTATATACATATACATGTACATGTACAAGTACATGGACAGACGGACGGACACCGAACATGGATGAACGCACATACAAACCAAAACCTAATCAGATGAGAGGGCTATCCCAATAAAGCTTCCATCCAAGTTTGGTGAACTTCCGTCACGTAGTTCTCCAGATATCTTGCAGACAAGGCCTGAATATACATGCACAAGTAGATGAACGGACGGACGGACACCCGACACGGATGAATGCATGCACACATACACCAAAACCTGATCAAATAAGGGGGCTATCCCAATGAAGCTTCCATCCAAGTTTGGTGAAATTCCATCCAGTAGTTCTCAAGATATCTTGCAGACAAGGCCTGTATATACATGTACAAGTAGATGGACGGATGGACGGACGGACACGGATGAACGCATGCACACACACCAAAACCTAATCAAATGAGGGGGTTATCCCAATGAAGCTTCCATCCAAGTTTGGTGAAATTCCATCCAGTAGTTCTCGAGATATCTTGCAGACAAGGCCTGTATATACATGTACAAATAGATGGACGGACGGACGGACACCCGGCATGGATGAATGCACGCACACACACCAACACCTAATCAAATGAGGGGGTTATCCCACTGAAGCTTCCATCAAAGTTTGGTGAAATTTCGTCCAGTAGTTCTCAAGATATCTTGCAGACAAAGCCTGTATATACATGTACAAGTAGATGGACGGACGGACGGACACCGGACACAGATGAATGCACGCACACACACCAAAACCTAATCAAATGAGGGGGCTATCCCACTGAAGCTTCCATCCAAGTTTGGTGGAATTCCATCCAGTAGTTCTTAAGATATCTTGCAGACAAGGCCTGTATATACATGTACAAATAGATGGACGGACGGACACCGGACATGGATGAATGCACGCACACACACCAAAACCTAATCAAATGAGGGGGCTATCCCAATGAAGCTTCCATCCAAGTTTGGTGAAATTCCATCCAGTAGTTCTCGAGATATCTTGCAGACAAGGCAAGGGGACGGACAAACATCCATCCAGACATCCATCCATCCAGACATCCAACCAGACAGACAGCACAAACACTAGATGTCTCCCCCCAACATAGTTGGGGGAGACATAATAAACTTGCGTCTATCTTGTAATTCATCTGCGTTACCTTTGGTCAAATTGCCCTTTGATAGCCATCGTTGCTTCCATTGCCCTTTGATATCTGTCATTGCTTCTGTCTGAGTGATATTTTAGCACTCTTGCGCGACTGCATCATATGGTAGGGTCCAAGCTCAGAAAGTTAGGAGACTACTTTTAATAATAGAAGTAGCCCCAGTTTCCCCTAACCTATGTCATCCCTACATCTTAGGCCATGCACAAAATGGAAAGCACCTATTAAGGCCTGATCATATATGCAAATAGGTGATACATGTATGTAATACATTCTGTACTGAGAAAATATGAAAAATTAAATAAAAAACTATGAAATACCAAACTCACAGGGGCACATCTAGACAATTCAGTACATACACCTGGCAACTTTGAGCCAATATCATACAGTGGTTTCCAAGATATGGCCCGGGCAACTTTAGGCCATGTGACATGTGGACACCGTGACAGATGCACTGGCAAAAAGAGATCATTTTAAATAAAATAAATTCACTAAAATATATGTGAACATCTTGGTGCATCGAAATTAGCAGGGGCACAATACCACATTATCTCGAATATACCATGCCAGTTTCAAACACATAGCAGTAGTATTTCCAGAGATAATCCCTGGACATGTTGAAATGAGCTGAGGAGTAAAAATTAATCAGGTCGGGAGACCATCCTACTGAACAATTCATCCAATTATCGAGAAATTTTTCCAAGTAGTTCTTGGGATATCTTGCTGACAATAAGTGGGGACGGACGGATACAACAACCACTATATGTCTCTCACCAACAGAGTTGGTCTGCTCAGCGAAGTTGGGAGCTTGAAATAGAAAAGCGGGCTCCATTCCTACATGTAAATGGTTGTACATCACTTTATAATCTACACACATGTATGATCAACTCCTTAAGAAGTTTTTACCTGCTGTGATGTCATCTGTGACCATAATTACGATACAAACTTTGTGATGGTGCCCCTTGGCTTTCAGCAATTCTATCAAGTGATCCATCATCCCAACAACATCTGTTGATTCATGACAGAGAGTAAAAAACAATATAAGAAACAGCTGATTCATTAGTACTTACGTTTTGGCCTCTTGGTTGCTTTCTGTCTCTGCCTCCCATATTCACTGTCAGTCAAGTCTAAAGTAAGAAGAGCAATGTTTATCTAGATGGTGCTCATTATACATGTACAATTTGAACTAGAGGTTCCGCTTTGACCCTTGAGTTGCCGCTCCGGCATGAAGCCTATGCTGGTTGTTTTTTTAAGCAAAAACATACGTCTCCCCCAACCTCCCACCTTGCCTTGAGTGAGCACATAATTTAAGGGAAAGTGCTATGAAATGAATGTAGCAATAAGTATCCTAAACAAAGCTGCGCATCTAAAAATATAAATTACAAAGAGGCGATTTTTATTGTTGCAGTAACCCAGTGAGGAGTCGGGATTTCTATAGCAATGAGTGGATTGTCGAATCTACAGCGTCCAACCAATGTGAAATACATGTAATTGTGAAGCATCAACTATTTCGAAACTGATCACATTATAGGAAAGATGCAAAACATACAAGAGCCACACCTATAGTATACATGCTGTACCGTATAGAAGTTACATGCATCTGCCTTCAGTAGTTTCCAAGATATGGAGTGAACAAAAATTGGACAGACAGATAATCACATTTTGCATGGACCCACACAAACACTAGCTCACACCCAAACCTAATTAGATCATAAGGCCATTTCAATGAAGCTTCCATCCAAGTTTGGTGAAATTCCGTCGAGTAGTTCTCCAGATATCTTGCAGACAAGGTATGTGTATAGACATGAACAATTAGATGGATGGATGGACGATGGACATGGATAAATGCACACACACACACCCAAACCTAATCAAATGAGGGGACTAACCCAATGAACCTTCCATCCAAGTTTGGTGAAATTCTGTCCAGTAGTTCTTCAGATATCTTGCAGAAAGGGCCTGTATATACATATACATGTACAAGTACATGGACAGACGGACGGACACCGAACATGGATGAACGCACATACAAACCAAAACCTAATCAGATGAGAGGGCTATCCCAATAAAGCTTCCATCCAAGTTTGGTGAACTTCCGTCACGTAGTTCTCCAGATATCTTGCAGACAAGGCCTGAATATACATGTACAAGTAGATGAACGGACGGACGGACACCCGACACGGATGAATGCATGCACACATACACCAAAACCTGATCAAATAAGGGGGCTATCCCAATGAAGCTTCCATCCAAGTTTGGTGAAATTCCATCCAGTAGTTCTCAAGATATCTTGCAGACAAGGCCTGTATATACATGTACAAGTAGATGGACGGACGGACGGACGGACACGGATGAACGCATGCACACACACCAAAACCTAATCAAATGAGGGGGCTATCCCACTGAAGCTTCCATCCAAGTTTGGTGGAATTCCATCCAATAGTTCTTAAGATATCTTGCAGACAAGGCCTGTATATACATGTACAAATAGATGGACGGACGGACGGACACCGGACATGGATGAATGCACGCACACACACCAAAACCTAACCAAATGAGGGGGCTATCCCAATGAAGCTTCCATCCAAGTTTGGTGAAATTCCATCCAGTAGTTCTCGAGATATCTTGCAGACAAGGCCTGTATATACATGTACAAATAGATGGACGGACGGACGGACACCGGACATGGATGAATGCACGCACACACACCAAAACCTAATCAAATGAGGGGGTTATCCCACTGAAGCTTCCATCAAAGTTTGGTGAAATTTCGTCCAGTAGTTCTCAAGATATCTTGCAGACAAGGCCTGTATATACATGTACAAGTAGATGGACGGACGGACGGACACACACCAAAACCTAATCAAATGAGGAGGCTATCCCACTGAAGCTTCCATCCAAGTTTGGTGGAATTCCATCCAGTAGTTCTTAAGATATCTTGCAGACAAGGCCTGTATATACATGTACAAATAGATGGACGGACACCGGACATGGATGAATGCACGCACACACACCAACACCTAATCAAATGAGGGGGCTATCCCAATGAAGCGTCCATCCAAGTTTGGTGAAATTCCATCCAGTAGTTCTCGAGATATCTTGCAGACAAGGCAAGGGGACGGACAAACATCCATCCAGACATCCAACCAGACAGACAGCACAAACACTAGATGTCTCCCCCCAACATAGTTGGGGGAGACATAATAAACTTGCGTCTATCTTGTAATTCATCTGCGTTACCTTTGGTCAAATTGCCCTTTGATAGCCATCGTTGCTTCCATTGCCCTTTGATATCTGTCATTGCTTCTGTCTGAGTGATATTTTAGCACTCTTGCGCGACTGCATCATATGGTAGGGTCCAAGCTCAGAAAGTTAGGAGACTACTTTTAATAATAGAAGTAGCCCCAGTTTCCCCTAACCTATGTCATCCCTACATCTTAGGCCATGCACAAAATGGAAAGCACCTATTAAGGCCTGATCATATATGCAAATAGGTGATACATGTATGTAATACATTCTGTACTGAGAAAATATGAAAAATTAAATAAAAAACTATGAAATACCAAACTCACAGGGGCACATCTAGACAATTCAGTACATACACCTGGCAACTTTGAGCCAATATCATACAGTGGTTTCCAAGATATGGCCCGGGCAACTTTAGGCCATGTGACATGTGGACACCGTGACAGATGCACTGGCAAAAAGGGATCATTTTAAATAAAATAAATTCACTAACATATATGTGAACATCTTTGTGCATCGAAATTAGCAGGGGCACAATACCACATTATCTCGAATATACCATGCCAGTTTCAAACACATAGCAGTAGTATTTCCAGAGATAATCCCTGGACATGTTGAAATGAGCTGAGGAGTAAAAATTAATCAGGTCGGGAGACCATCCTACTGAACAATTCATCCAATTATCGAGAAATTCTTCCAAGTAGTTCTTGGGATATCTTGCTGACAATAAGTGGGGACGGACGGATACAACAACCACTATATGTCTCTCACCAACAGAGTTGGTCTGCTCAGCGAAGTTGGGAGCTTGAAATAGAAAAGCGGGCCCCATTCCTACATGTAAATGGTTGTACATCACTTTATAATCTACACACATGTATGATCAACTCCTTAAGAAGTTTTTACCTGCTGTGATGTCATCTGTGACCATAATTACGATACAAACTTTGTGATGGTGCCCCTTGGCTTTCAGCAATTCTATCAAGTGATCCATCATCCCAACAACATCTGTTGATTCATGACAGAGAGAAAAAAACAATATAAGAAACAGCTGATTCATTAGTACTTACGTTTTGGCCTCTTTGTTGCTTTCTGTCTCTGCCTCCCATATTCACTGTCAGTCAAGTCTAAAGTAAGAAGAGCAATGTTTATCTAGATGGTGCTCATTCTACATGTACAATTTGAACTAGAGGTTCCGCTTTGACCCTTGAGTTGCCGCTCCGGCATGAAGCCTATACTGGTTGTTTTTTTAAGCAAAATCATACGTCTCCCCCAACCTCCCACCTTGCCTTGAGTGAGCACATAATTTAAGGGAAAGTACTATAAAATGAATGTAGCAATAAGTATCCTAAACAAAGCTGCGCATCTAAAAATATAAATTACAAAGAGGCGATTTTTATTGTTGCAGTAACCCAGTGAGGAATCGGGATTTCTATAGCAATGAGTGGATTGTCGATCTACAGCGTCCAACCAATGTGAAATACATGTAATTGTGAAGCATCAACTATTTCGAAACTGATCACATTATAGGAAAGATGCAAAACATACAAGAGCCACACCTATAGTATACATGCTGTACCGTATAGAAGTTTCATGCATCTGCCTTCAGTAGTTTCCAAGATATGGAGTGAACAAAAATTGGACAGACAGATAAGCACATTTTGCATGGACCCACACAAACACTAGCTCACACCCAAACCTAATTAGATCATAAGGCCATTTCAATGAAGCTTCCATCCAAGTTTGGTGAAATTCCGTCGAGTAGTTCTCAGATATCTTGCAGACAAGGTATGTGTATAGACATGAACAATTAGATGGATGGATGGACGATGGACATGGATAAATGCACACACACACCCAAACCTAATCAAATGAGGGGACAAACCCAATGAACCTTCCATCCAAGTTTGGTGAAATTCTGTCCAGTAGATCTTCAGATATCTTGCAGAAAGGGCCTGTATATACATATACATGTACAAGTACATGGACAGACGGACGGACACCGAACATGGATGAACGCACATACAAACCAAAACCTAATCAGATGAGAGGGCTATCCCAATAAAGCTTCCATCCAAGTTTGGTGAACTTCCGTCACGTAGTTCTCCAGATATCTTGCAGACAAGGCCTGAATATACATGTACAAGTAGATGAACGGACGGACGGACACCCGACACGGATGAATGCATGCACACATACACCAAAACCTGATCAAATAAGGGGGCTATCCCAATGAAGCTTCCATCCAAGTTTGGTGAAATTCCATCAAATAGTTCTCCAGATATCTTGCAGACAAGGCCTGTATATACATGTACAAGTAGATGGACGGATGGACGGACGGACGGACACCGGACACGGATGAACGCATGCACACACACCAAAACCTAATCAAATAAGGGGGCTATCCCAATGAAGCTTCCATCCAAGTTTGGTGAAATTCCGTCCAGTAGTTCTCAAGATATCTTGAGGACAAGGCCTGTATATACATGTACAAGTAGATGGACGGACGGACGGACACCGGACACGGATGAATGCACGCACACACACCAAAACCTAATCAAATGAGGGGGCTATCCCACTGAAGCTTCCATCCAAGTTTGGTGGAATTCCATCCAGTAGTTCTTAAGATATCTTGCAGACAAGGCCTGTATATGCATGTACAAATAGATGGACGGACGGACGGATACCGGACTTGGATGAATGCACGCACACACACCAAAACCTAATCAAATGAGGGGGTTATCCCACTGAAGCTTCCGTCAAAGTTTGGTGAAATTCCGTCCAGTAGTTCTCAAGATATCTTGCAGACAAGGCCTGTATATACATGTACAAGTAGATGGACGGACGGACGGACACCGGACACGGACGAATGCACGCACACACACCAAAACCTAATCAAATGAGGGGGCTATCCCACTGAAGCTTCCATCCAAGTTTGGTGGAATTCCATCCAGTAGTTCTTAAGATATCTTGCAGACAAGGTCTGTATATACATGTACAAATAGATGGACGGACGGACGGACACCGGACATGGATGAATGCACGCACACACACCAAAACCTAATCAAATGAGGGGGCTATCCCAATGAAGCTTCCATCCAAGTTTGGTGAAATCCCATCCAGTAGTTCTCGAGATATCTTGCAGACAAGGCAAGGGGACGGACAGACATCCATCCAGACATCCAGACATCCAACCAGACAGACAGACAGCACAAACACTAGATGTCTCCCCCCAAC
Organism: Hanleya hanleyi; assembly: GCA_036873755.1. Classification (NCBI taxonomy): domain Eukaryota; kingdom Metazoa; phylum Mollusca; class Polyplacophora; order Lepidopleurida; family Hanleyidae; genus Hanleya; species Hanleya hanleyi. The sequence goes on from JAVTVY010021744.1 coordinate 78,994, forward strand.
ATAGTTGGGGGAGACATAAATATACCCTACTGAGATCTATAGAAAATTGAAATACTATAAATTGAAATTCATGCGACCGTGTGGTTTGTCTAGCACATGGGGCAATGTGCTGTTCTATAACAACATTGTCTACTATAGCAGAGCTAACAATAAACTTCATCGACAGGCTTTGTCGCGAGTCTATTTCTTCGCCAGCTTTGAGGTAGTTCTGTTTTAATATTTCTTTTGTCAGAACAGTTTGGAGAAGTCAAACTAGCGCAGTCCGTGGACCAATGTATCTAGCATCTGTACATTGTATCACCTAAAACCTGGATTTGTAAAGCTTCACATACTTCAAACATTTCGACGAAGTTATAGCCACAATAAGCAGGACCCTACCCGCTTTTAGAACTGGTCATCTTTAATCTTTACCGTGTTTCAATGAATGGAAATTTTAACCACACCAATACAATGAAAATATAAGTGACTTTGAACATCTTCCACAAAACATTTCCCATAGCTTTCATCAATGTTTCAAATGGTATGGCATATATTTTATCACATCTAAGTATTTTATTTCTGAGCTGTAGCATAAATCACAAAAAACTTACATGTACTTGTTTGAGAAGGTCCTGCTCTCTGGTCTATTTGCTCCAGATATGGCCCTACCCTCACGATCTCCTGAATCGCTTGGGGACACTGGTACACGTTGCGGTTGATTTCTTCTGAATGACCCATATGGGTATAAAAAGCTCTTCGATCTTCATCACTGGCATCTTGTAGCTCATACAGGGTGGAAGCTCTGTGCCTAAATGTATCGGCGCATATCAGTGATGCATTCTGGAGCTCAATTTTAGAACACACATCTTTGACAGACGGCCATCCCAAAACATGGGTGAGAGATCCCAAAGTGTTTGGGAATAGATACGAGTTTTCTTTCCTGATACCAATGTCTTCTCTTAAATCCACCAGACGACGTATGGCTCGCAGTAGATCATTTGGTATGAGAACTGGTACAAGTCTGTTGTTCTTCCCTTTGTGGTAAGCGATCTTGTAGGCACTGAGCAGATACTTCTCCAGCGGATCCTGAAAATTTTCAACAAGATCAGTGTTTATCCACACACTGTTTTCGGCATCGTGCCATTCTGATAGCAGAAGTTTGCAGGGTTCTCCTCCCCTTCTAGCATTGAACAGGGTCAGACGACAAACGATGAGAGCTCGCAATCTGTTGAATTGGTAGGTGCCCACATCAAATATGGGTCACTGATCATCTTCTCAATCTCTTCGATGTTGTAGGTGCGCAAGGCCATAACATCATTTTGCAATGGAAGCATTTTCAGTCTGCGAAGATTATCTTGTCGTCTTCGTTCTATCTCAAGGCGACTCGCAGTGAACAATAAATCCCATTTGAGATCTAGCACAGCTTTGAAAAGGTCTACTTCGGCCACTAATTCCATTTTGTCCTCCATGATGTAACAACCTTTAAGAATTTTTACAGCATGTTTCACTAAGTAACGAATTGCCACCCTCAATCCCGATTTCCGGCCACCATCTTCCTTGGTTATCATCTCATCTAGGGCTGCTTCCAATTGTTGGAAGTTTCTTCTGTTTAACATATCTTCTCCTATTGAATCTGAATCCTCCATAGCGGAACGAAAATAATTCACCAATGTTCATAAAAATAATTCACCAATGTTCCTAGCTGTCGCATATCGGTCATGACCTTTTCCTTATCCTTACCCGCACCAAAGGCAACCTTGCCTACTTGTAGGATAAGGTTGTCAGTTCGACATATGTTACCTATCTCATCCTCACGAAAACATTCAACAATCTCAGATTGGAATTTGGAGTCCAGTCGCGACTTTGTTGAGGAATGATCAGGTGATGCCAGCAGTGAGGACGGATTTACAGGGACTAATCTTCCGATCTTGTCTTCTGTTTCCAAACAGTTTTTTTTGTGCTGTAACAATTTACCTTTGCTGTAAAATCCTTTACAGGAAGGGCACATTACAACATCGCCATACCCTTGGTTTCTTTCTCTAATAAGACTTGGAATTTCCAAATTATTTGCAGCTTCCCGTATCCTCTTTTTATTCTCTTCTAGAATCTCACGCTTCCTCACACGACTCAACAACAGGTTTTTTTCCTTGGTGCTACTTGCCTTAAATGCTTGTCTCACATCTGCCTCATCTTTGTGTTGTCTGTGTAGATGTCTTGGTAAGGAACTTTGCATGACCTTGCAGTAAGGGCATGGCCGTTGAGGTCTTTTCGGCTGTTGAGATTGTATGGGCTTGAGCGGGGAATATAACAGACTTGGGATGCCTTCATCCAGGAGTGAATCACTTCTTTCAAGTTTACGAGTGTCATTTGTTTCTGAAGAATCCGTTCCATGATCATTGTCACTTTTATCCTGGCTTTCCGTGACTTTATCAACGACATCGCCAATTTTATGCACTGCCTTACTCCCTTCAGCATTTTTGCTATCATCATAATTGTCCTCGTCACTCTCACTGTGTCCACTTTCCAAACTTCTGACTTTGGGGGAGGACTTCGTGGATCCGTCCTTCCCAGCATCCCCAGCCTCGTCTGTGCCAATTCTCCTAATGCTGACAGAATCTTTGGAGGACAGCGTGAGGGTAGAAACAGCCCGCGACCCATATCCACTAGGGGTCATACTTGGTGTGAATCCTTTGACCTGGATTTCCGCAAGACTGTCATCAGTTGAGTGAGTGATGCCGGCTCCCTGAAGACTGCCCGGACGCTGGGCCTGAATCTTCCCTTGTTGGCTCTGGTATGATTCAAACTCCTGGAACTCTTCTGGCGACTGAGGAAGTTTCTTCGCCATTTCTGCATCATCTTCTGGTGACTACAACAACAAGTACCAATTGCAATAGACATAAAATAACTAACTTCCTGCTTTTTAAAGGGAATTTCTCTGTTGGAATAGGCAAAGGACAGAACCAGTCTAATGTTAGAGGTCACCTACTTGGAAGATAGAACATCTAACTGAACAGGGCTACATATTTTTCAAGCCAACTCACATGAAAGAGTCATACTATTGCCCTTGACGGAATAGGGGTGCCCTAATTACATTTTATCAAATTTAAAATAACATATTCATGCGCTACTTTGAATAAATGTTGTCCAGATTTATTTGCCAGTTTTTTGCATTCACCGTAACTTGATAATTAATGTCTAATCGGATTATTTCACAGATTTAGAACACTTTCAATACGGTACCGTTAAACCTTAGAACTAAATTCTTCTCTCACGGATTGTTTGTGTACAAGGGCTTTAATATGGCATCTACTTCAACTACCTCGTTATTTCTCGTCCTCTTGAACATGAGGCAGCACCTAAAAGGTGCTTTGACCCCTCAGCCCAAGATATCCAGCGAATAACAGCTTCACATAAAAATCTGTTCAATTAAGTCAAATTTATTTACCTCGAAGTATGTAACGTTGATTCAAGAGAATACTCATCGATAACTATTAGCTATTACCTGTTGACTGAAAATTTCAATGGGCCATAACTTTGTAAGGAACTGGTGTAGCACAAAATAAACATGACAGTGCATATCTGCCGGTCACTGGCAACATTCCATGTGAGTATTACGGAGATATAGCCGGACATAACTTTGTAATGAACATATATTCATAATGCAAAACCCAAACTTTACTACTACCGATAACATATATCCATAATGCAACAAAATACGCCGGTAAAAAAACAGTCGATAAACAACATTTTCATCTCCTGAACGTTGTTATAGACAAAGGTTAACAATACAAATGAACCTACCTGGACTGTATGTTGTTTGTATTTTTGCAATAGTCATAATACCGTACATGTATAAGCCACCATTGTTGTATACAGTGGTGTAGGGAGGTTTGGAAATCCGGTGGGGGGGGGGGGGTATAGTTGAGCAGCATAAAACACCAAAACTATCTCAAAAAGTACAAAAAAAGACATGAAAACATGTTCACCTCGTAAGCAGGAAATCATTTTCTGCAAAAGGGTGCGTATGGGTCGATATCAATGGGCAGTTATTTTTTGCAATCCTAAGTACATTGATTTGAGTGTAACTTATCTCCCTTGGCACCGGGTAAATAACTGATCCGGACAGTTCTACATTTCTGAGCTTGTTACAACTGTAATTTCAGTTCTATTTGACGTTATTAGATATGGTGCTCGTAAACTTTTAAATAGTTGTCTTGGACAGTACAATGTCTCCTTGCATTATGCTGGTCGAGGTTGAACGGAAAGTTGAACGCTTTTTGAAACAAAATTATTTTAGCTCAAATGGAGCAATTTTCACTTCACAAACGGGATAAATCGCTCCGTTTACAAAACGTTACGCGGTTCTTTCGAGATCATAAACGGTAAACAGAGCAGAAAAATGACCCCAAAAGAAGACATTAAACACTTTTACCCCTGTAATGCCATAAATGAAAGTGCAGTTTTGTCAAGTCTTCATCGAGGCAACAGGAACTTGTATGTATACTGGGAATGCAACAATGAGCCATGACATGCTTGTTTATAGTGGAGAAAACATTTCAAATGTGAAACAATATGGGTACCAACTGGTACTACTAGTAACAGTACCCACATGTGAAATTATTGGTACAAGTTTCAATACAAATGGTAAAATAGTATAAAAGATATTGATGACTATTGTTTTTGCATACATTAAATATGGCATGCACCAAGGGACTCACGGAATCACACCCGGATTCATAATGCAAAACCCAAACTTTACTACTACCGATAACATATATCCATAATGCAGCAAGAGTTCAATTGAACCCAAAATACGCCGGTAAAAAAACAGTCGATAAACAACATTTTCATCTCCTGAATGTTGTTATGGACAAAGGTTAACAATACAAATGAACCTACCTGGACTGTATGTTGTTTGTATTTTTGCAATAGTCATAATACCGTACATGTATAAGCCACCATTGTTGTATACAGTGGTGTAGGGAGGTTTGGAAATCCGGTGGGGGGGGGGGTATTAAGGGCCTGGAGTGGTATTTGTGGGAGCAGGTAGAACTCCAGTTACTCTTACTCTGCGGGAGTGCATATTCCCTCACCCCCGGTTATGCGCTTATGTATGTATCAGTAACTTGAAAACAAAATTTGTGTTAGCATAAGCTGCAAAAGTGAGCTCATCAGCCTGATGAATGGGGTTGAAATAACAGTAGGTGCCAAATACAAGGATTTCAGACCAAAATTAAGGGGAGTAACTGAAGAAACATCAAATAAGCTCAAAAACAGTTTGTGCACATCTACACCTGGTACCGATCACATGTACCAGATTTCAAAAGAATGCATCTAAAAGTTTGGGACGAGTTGCGTTCACGAGGACAGTAGGTGGCAAATAAAGATTTCTTACCAAAATCAAGGGGAGTAACTCAAGAAACTGTCGAATCAACTCGAGAAAAGTTCATGCACATGTGCACTTAGCATCAATCATGTGTACCTAATTTCAAAATAAAAGGATTCCAGACTAAAATCAAGGGGGATAACTCAAGAAAACGTCGAATTGGTTCGAAAAAAGTTCAAGCGGATGATACTGATCATGTGTACCAAATTTCAGAAGAATTCATTGAAAACACTGGGACGAGTTGCATTCACGAAGACAGTAGGTGCGAAATACAAGGATGTCAGACCAAAATCAAGGGGAGTAACTCAAGAAAACGTTGAATCGGGCCGAAAAAGGTTCGCGCACATCTACACATGATACCGACCATGTGTACCAAATTTCAGAAGAATCCATTGAAAACTCTGGGACGAGTTGTGTTGACGAAGACAGTAGATGCCAAATACAAGGATTTCAGACCAAAATCAAGGGGAGTAACTCAAGAAAACATCGAATCGGGCCGAGAAAAGTTCATGCACATCTACACATGGTACCGATCATGTGTACCAAATTTCAGAAGAATCCATTGAAAACTCTGGGACGAGTTGCGTTGACGAAGACAGTAGGTGCCAAATACAAGGATTTCAGACCAAAATCCAGGGAAGTAACTCACGAAAACGTTGGATCGGGTTGAAAAAAGTTTGTGCACATATACACATGGTACCGATCATGTGTACCAAATTTCAGAAGAATCCATTGAAAACTCTGGGACGAGTTGCGTTGACGAAGACAATAGGTGCCAAATACAAGGATTTCAGACCAAAATCAAGGGGAGTAACTCAAGAAAACGTCGAATCGGGCCGGAAAAGGCTTGTGCACATCTACACATGGTACCGATCACGTGCACCAAATATCAAAAGAATCCATCGAAAATTCTAAGACGAGTTGCGTTGAGGAGAAAAAGTTTTAAAGGACGGACGACGCCATACCGTAATACGTCCCGTCATACCATTTATACGGGCGTATAAAAACCAGATTTTACTGCTACCAGTAACATATGTCCAGAGTGCAAAAACCAGACCTCACTGCTACAGTTAACATATCCATAATCCAAACGAGACTTTACTGCTATCAGTAACATATATCCATAATGCAAAAAACCAGATTTCACTGCTACCGGTAACATATATCCATAGTGCAAAACCAGACTTTACTGCTACCGCTAACATATGTCCATCATGCAAAACCAGACTTCCCTGCTACCGGTAACATATATCCATAATGCAAAACCAGACTTTACTGCTACCAGTAACATATGTCCATAATGCAAAACCTGACTTTACTGCGACCAGTAACATATATCCATATTGCAAAAATCAGACTTTACTGCTACCGGTAACATGTCTGCAATACAAATAACAGGCTGACCTGCTACCAGTAACATGCATTTGAAAACCCCTCGGTCATGGGACTGTTACATGCAGTCACGAATGTCAAAACACTATGAGACACAGGTGATATGTACACAGTGTGAATGTACAGGAGTAAAAACATTTAATGTCCCTATTTTATCGCTCCATTTGGCGAAAATACTGTTTATATATCGCTCTGTTTGAGGTCACACAGCACTCCGTTTAGCGCTCACGAAAAGCGGTCAGCGCTCAGTTTATTACGGAAAAGCGTTCAGCTTATAGTTGAGCAGCATAAAACACCAAAACTATCTCAAAAAGTATAAAAAAAAGACATGAAAACATGTTCACCTCGTAAGCAGGAAATCATTTTCTGCAAAAGGGTGCGTATGGGTCGATATCAATGGGCAGTTATTTTTTGCAATCCTAAGTACATTGATTTGAGTGTAACTTATCTCCCTTGGCACCGGGTAAATAACTGATTCGGACAGTTCTACATTTCTGAGCTTGTTACAACTGTAATTTCAGTTCTATTTGACGTTATTAGATATGGTGCTGGTAAACTTTTAAATAGTTGTCTTGGACAGTACAATGTCTGCTTGCATTGTGCTGGTCAAGGTTGAACGGAAAGTTGAACGCTTTTTGAAACAAAATTATTTTAGCTCAAATGGAGCAATTTTCACTTCACAAACGGGATAAATCGCTCCGTTTACAAAACGTTACGCGGTTCTTTCGAGATCATATACGGTGAACAGAGCAGAAAAATGACCCCAAAAGAAGACATTAAACACTTTTACCCCTGTAATGCCATAAATGAAAGTGCAGTTTTGTCAAGTCTTCATCGAGGCAACAGGAACTTGTATGTATACTGGGAATGCAACAATGAGCCATGACATGCTTGTTTATAGTGGAGAAAACATTTCAAATTTGAAACAATATGGGTACCAACTGGTACTACTAGTAACAGTACCCACATGTGAAATTATTGGTACAAGTTTCAATACAAATGGTAAAATAGTATAAAAGATATTGATCACTATTGTTTTTGCATACATTAAATATGGCATGCACCAAGGAACTCACGGAATCACACCCGGATTCATAATGCAAAACCCAAACTTTACTACTATCGATAACATATATCCATAATGCAGCAAGAGTTCAATTGAACCCAAAATACGCCGGTAAAAAAAGTCGATAAACAACATTTTCATCTCCTGAATGTTGTTATGGACAAAGGTTAACAATACAAATGAACCTACCTGCACTGTATGTTGTTTGTATTTTTGCAATAGTCATAATACTGTACATGTATAAGCCACCATTGTTGTATACAGTGGTGTAGGCAGGTTTGGAAATCCGGTGGGGGGTGGGGGGGGGGGGGTTATTAAGGGCCTGGAGTGGTAATTGTAAGAGCAGGTAGAACTCCAGTTACTCTTACTCCGCGGGAGTGCATATTCCCTCATCCCCGGTTATGCGCTTCTGTATGTATCAGTAACTTTAAAACAAAATTTGTGTTAGCATAAGCTGCAAAAGTGAGCTCATCAGCCTGATGAATGGGGTTGAAATAACAGTAGGTGCCAAATACAAGGATTTCAAACCAAAATCAAGGGGAGTAACTGAAGAAAACATCAAATAAGCTCAAAAACAGTTTGTGCACATCTACACATGGTACCGATCACATGTACCAAATTTCAAAAGAATCCATCTAAAAGTTTGGGACGAGTTGCGTTCACGAGGACAATAGGTGGCAAATAAAGATTTCTTACCAAATTCAAGGGGAGTAACTCAAGAAACTGTCGAATCAACTCGAGAAAGTTCATGCACATGTGCACTTGGCATCAATCATGTGTACCTAATTTCAAAATAAAAGGATTCCAGACTAAAATCAAGGGGGGATAACTCAAGAAAACGTCGAATTGGTTCGAAAAAAGTTTAAGCCGATGATACTGATCATGTGTACCAAATTTCAGAAGAATCCACTGAAAACACTGGGACGAGTTGCATTCACCAAGACAGTTGGTGCGAAATAAAAGGATTTCAGATCAAAATCAAGGGGAGTAACTCAAGAAAACGTTGAATCGGGCCGAAAAAGGTTCGCGCACATCTACACACGATACCGATCATGTGTACCAAATTTCAGAAGAATCCATTGAAAACTCTGGGACGAGTTGTGTTGACGAAGACAGTAGATCCCAAATACAAGGATTTCAGACCAAAATCAAGGGGAGTAACTCAAGAAAACATCGAATCGGGCCGAGAAAAGTTCATGCACATCTACACATGGTACCGATCATGTGTACCAAATTTCAGAAGAATCCATTGAAAACTTTGGGAAGAGTTGCGTTGACGAAGACAGTAGGTGCCAAATACAAGGATTTCAGACCAAAATCAAGGGGAGTAACTCAAGAAAACGTTGGATCGGATTGAAAAAAGTTTGTGCACATATACACATGGTACCGATCATGTGTACCAAATTTCAGAAGAATCCATTGAAAACTCTGGGACGAGTTGCGTTGACGAAGACAATAGGTGCCAAATACAAGGATTTCAGACCAAAATCAAGGGGAGTAACTCAAGAAAACGTCGAATCGGGCCGGAAAAAGTTTGTGCACATCTACACAAGGTACCCATCACGTGCACCAAATATCAAAAGAATCCATCGAAAATTCTAGGACGAGTTGCGTTGACGAGAAAAAGTTAACGGACGGACGACGCCATACCATAATACGTCCCGTCATACCATTTATATGGGCGTATAAAAACCAGATTTTACTGCTACCAGTAACATATGTCCAGAGTGCAAAAACCAAACCTCACTGCTACAGTTAACATATCCATGATGCAAAACGAGACTTTACTGCTATCAGTAACATATATCCATAATGCAAAAACCAAACTTCACTGCTACTGGTAACATATATCCATAATGCAAAACCAGACTTTACTGCTACCGGTAACATATATCCATAATGCAAAACCAGACTTTACTGTTACCGGTAACATATATCCATATTGCAAAAATCAGACTTTACTGCTACCGGTAACATGTCTGCAATACACATAACAGGCTGACCTGCTACCAGTAACATGCATCTGAAAACCCCTCGGCCATGGGACTGTTACATGCAGTCACGAATGTCAAAACACTATGAGACACAGGTGATATGTACACAGTGTGAATGTACAGGAGTAAAAGCATTTAATGTCCCCTATTTTATCGCTCCGTTTGGCGAAAATACTGTTTATATATCACTCTGTTTGAGGTCACACAGCACTCCGTTTAACGCTCACGAAAAGCGGTCAGCGCTCAGTTTATTACGGAAAAGCGTTCAGCTTATAGTTGAGCAGCATAAAACACCAAAACTATCTCAAAAAGTACCAAAAAAAAGACATGAAAACATGTTCACATCGTAAGCAGGAAATCATTTTCTGCAAAAGGGGGCGTATGTGTCGATATCAATGGGCAGTTATTTTTTGCAATCCTAAGTACATTGATTTGAGTGTAACTTATCTCCCTTGGCACCGGGTAAATAACTGATCCGGACAGTTCTACATTTCTGAGCTTGTTACAACTGTAATTTCAGTTCTATTTGACGTTATTAGATATGGTGCTCGTAAACTTTTAAATAGTTTTCTTGGACAGTGCAATGTCTCCTTGCATTGTGCTGGTCAAGGTTGAACGGAAAGTTGAACGCTTTTTGAAACAAAATTATTTCAGCTCAAACGGAGCAATTTTCACTTCACAAACGGGATAAATCGCTCCGTTTACAAAACGTTACGCGGTTCTTTCGAGATCATAAACGGTAAACAGAGCAGAAAAATGACCCCAAAAGAAGACATTAAACACTTTTACCCCTGTAATGCCATAAATGAAAGTGCAGTTTTGTCAAGTCTTCATCGAGGCAACAGGAACTTGTATGTATACTGGGAATGCAACAATGAGCCATGACATGCTTGTTTATAGTGGAGAAAACATTTCAAATGTGAAACAATATGGGTACCAACTGGTACTACTAGTAACAGTACCCACATGTGAAATTATTGGTACAAGTTTCAATACAAATGGTAAAATAGTATAAAAGATATTGATCACTATTGTTTTTGCATACATTAAATATGGCATGCACCAAGGGACTCACCGAATCACACCCGGATTCAATAGGCTTGTGAATCTCAGTTATATGAATGTGTGATGTAAGTTTGGTGTGGCTAGGCACAATATTCTGCACACAATTCATAACAGCACTTTTGCACAAATAGCACCCTAACATACTCAATGTTTTTTTAACATAGCAGTAGAATCACTGATGTTTATGCATTCCAATGCCATGAGTGCATCGTAACTGTGCTCTAATTGTAACCAGGCTTCATGGACCCTGCATCATTTTTTTTGTTTCCAGCCGCGAAGCTGAGAGAGATTTAGGGATGGGTCTAGGGTATCGGGAGAGGGATGTCCATCATATATACTATTTTTATCCGTTCCGATTTTGATGTCTGGACGATATATTTGAAAGTATTTCATCGTTCATCCTCAAATTTTGCAAACAGGTAATTCGCCACTAGAGGTTGCTTGGGATTAATTGTGTTACAGCTGCATAGATCATCAGGTGGCGCCACAATGTTATTCATTCCAATTTTGATGTCCGGACGATAACTTTCTCAACTATTGCGTATTGCTAAGTTAGAAAGGGGGGGGGGGGGGGCAATGGGGCCAGGTGTATACATTTATTTATCAAGTAACATTGTTTGTGTTCATTTCTGTTAACAACTATTTTGATGTGGCCAATAATGAATAAAAATATATATATATATTAAAAAAAAAACTCTTTAACTATTTCGCTGATTGTCTGCAAATTTCGCACAAAGGTAGGATTCTTAGAAGCGGCACTTTGACTCAAAAATCGTCTCATGCAAAAACCGACCAACCACTTTGCCCGATACTTTGCCAGAATGTCTGTCAGTGCCCACCAGTCAAAAGTTGTAATTGTCTAATCATAATAAACAAGTTCTTCCGAAATTGGTGCATCCTGACATGTCATATACTAATTCAGACCAGTAACACTTCCGGTGGGAGACGCAACTTTCAACTGGCTGCACCTTATGGTCCCTAATGGTACACTGTTAGTACCCAGGTGTGCTCTAATCTCTGCGCATTATTGGCACTCTAATTAGAGTGCAGTTAATTAGAGTGCAGTTAGAGCATAATTAAAATGCGCCCTAATGGTACTCTAGCCATATTATCAGTTCTAATACGAAATAGGTTCTGTGAGTCGCACATGCCTACAACGTCTTTGGGTCGAAGCAAACGCTGAGGCGCAATGTCACAAAGTCATTGGTACGACGTAGCTCTTCGTTTTGTGACGTGTCGGCTTTTATGACGTGGCCTCGTAGGGCAGGCGACGTCAATTCCACGCTCCGCTGTGGTAAAGTTAACATGTGATTATTCGTATGTGGTGTGTGGCTGACCTAATACGAACTATTTGTGGGATGGCAATTGACCAATCGGCTATCAAACAAACTACTCTGAGGCGTAATAATGAAAGTTATGGTAATTAACGCAGCACATATACGGCGCGTACCCCAATAACGCCCTAACTCCGCTTATATTTGATTAAATGACAGCACGCTAACTGTACTCTAACTGTGCCTTCTTTATGTGAGGGGAGCAGGCATGCAGTAATGACAATTTACTATACCTTTTTCATGCTCTGAGGAAACACTTCTGAAGCCACAGAATCATCAGAGTCTTCTAGAACATCCTTGAAAACAATAAAAATACTCTTACCGGTTCTACATGTATATTATCAAAGCGGCACAAACACCCCCACCCTGTTCATTGGATTATTAATACATATCAGGTATCGAAGAGAAAACCGCAGTTTTCAGTTGAAAATTTAAGTTCATGGTCGAACCTAAGTTATCAAATCAGATCATGAATTTAGTTTTATTCGAACTTGGAGAAAACCCATGGTTTTCAATAGAGAATTGTCAGGTTATCATGACAAATAACATTTAGCTTTCTATATTTGTCATTTCCAGTTGTTATAAAGAATATTAGTTTCATTTGACATATGGCGTAAAAATCAGGGCTCGCAAAATAGCATGACCGGGCACCCGAGGCAACCGGAAAAAATGTTTGGGCAACTAAAATTTATGAAGTGCCTGCAGTAAAGCAGTAAAGATGTCAGTTCATCCATTAAATTTATCTGCGATAATTTCTTAGAATGATGGTATCAATCTAAAAGTTTATCTCTGATTAATAAATTTACTTAAGGCCTTCAATGTTAGCTCGAGTCAAGTACGTCAGCGATCTTTGAAAACCTCCCCAAGCGAATCACGTGATCTCCTTAACGACTGACTCAGTAGTAGAATATTGATCAATGAGAAAAGAAAACACTCTTTAGCGCGGATAGGCGTATGCCAGCTGATTTAAGTGTGTGTTGTCAAATAGTTGGTAAAGATGGACTTCGATGATATTTTAAGCCACAAGAAGAGCCTGCCGCCGATGGACAAAGAGGGGATAAAGTAACAGAACAGAGCGATTATGAAAAGAGAAGAGAGTGTTTATGCTGTCATGGAAAACAGAATACACCTGGTTAAAGTTTGACGACCGAGTGAACGAAATGTTCTGTTCAGTGTGTCGCAAATTCCCACAACTCTCAGACGTGAATAATACGTTTGTAAAAGGCATTAATTCCTTTCGAAAAGACCCTATAAAAACACATGATTAGTCAAAGCACAACAAAAAGTGTACTTTTTTTAAAAGTCGCACTCGGCAATATGCAGTATCCAAGAAATATTTGGGCAAATAAGTTCTTGTTCGGGCAACCAAATTTTAACAACTGCCTGCCCGAAGGGCAAGTAAATTTTAAAATATTTTGCGAGCCCTGAAAATCATCAAGAAAGTTGAGTTTCAGTTGCGAAAGTGTAAGTTGTTATACAAATTGGATCTCCACATACTCTGCGCCAAGTATGAACTACAGCTAACAGCACTTCTGAGGTGGACACACATAATAGCTTAAAATCTGACCAACATACAGATATTGTATGAAAAAGATACACCAGACAGAAGAATAACTGATGACAATAAACTTTAAAGTTGGTCATTCAGGGAACACAAGTAGAGAGTGCACAACTACGATATAAAGCAATCCTGTGTACAAGTTTCAGAATCCTAGGATTAAGGCAACCGAGATATTGCCACGACAAGAATCAACAGACAGACAGATGAACTTGACAAATACCCGTTAAATCTGGTATACACAACCACCATAAACCATGACGTCGCATGGTCAAGAAATACAGATAGATGAACAGACAGATGAGAGCAAAAGGACAGTGCACAGCTGTGATCTAAGGGAAGTGCATCCATCATTAAAGAGAACAGAGATATCGTACGAACAAGTTTCAGAATTCTATGATAGAAAGAGGATGACCGATGAGGCAAACCTAGGGCACATAAGCAATTTTGTGTACAAGTTCGAGAATCCTATGATTAAATGCAACCGAGATATCTCACGGACAAGTACTGCCGGATGGACAGACGGACATGACAATACCCCTCGAAGTTTGGTTGGGGGGAGACAAAAGTAGGACAGTGCACAACTACGATACATCAGCGGTCCTATATACAAGTTTCAGAATCCTACAATTAAAGGCAACCGAGATATCCCACGAACAATAATTACCAAGTAGACAGACGAACATGACAATATCTTTGCTAGAGG